>CABFVX010004226.1:45059-66100 GCA_902151425.1 Timema shepardi | reverse complement strand
GTGGTAAAATGAATGTTGCGAAGCAACGTCGAGATGGTAATTATTAAAAAAAAAAAGCGTGTACTGTAATTTGTAGCCACCGATACCATCTTTATTAAAGCCGTGTCAACCCATTCAACTTTGGTCCCCCGTGTAGAGCCGCGTAGTTCCATTCTAATGTACCGTTTGATCGTATCGGATATTGTGGGAAGGAATACACAATTACTTTAGGTATGGCTGTATAAGTTTTATCACCGCGTCGTACTACCCCCTTCAGGCTGTTTTATTAAATATTAAAAAGGGAAAAAAACAAATTTGAGTCATTCAACGTACACGTTCTGAACTGACTGATTGTATCAACCCACGACTTGTAAACTAACTTAAATCTAGAACGGACACAACATACAATTTCCGGCCGTTAATTTATCACTGTGAAAGGTAGAAACCCACATTTCACCTTTTTTTTTAATCCCCGCGTCTTAATACCTGTTCAGGTTATAAGCATATGTTGTAATTATTACTATATTGAGGTAGGATGAGGTAAGAAGCCTTTTAGAGGTAATCCACCCACATTTGCATGGAAGGAGAGTGTAAAACCACTTAAGGAAAAACCACCCTCGGTACACCCGACTGGGATTCGATCTCCCTGTCATCGGCAGTCTAGCCTATTGCGAGAGTGACGCCTTAAACCATGCGGCCAACGAAATGGGTCAATTAACTATTAATAGATTTTTTTGCCGTGTCGGGAACCGAACCCAGGACCCATAGCTCAATAGGCAGACTCGCTACCGACTGAGATAAGATGTTGGGCTTTAATTAAAACTGGTTGAGTAGGATTATGACGATAACATTTAGAAGGAATATTCCCGCGAAAAAACATTTAGGAAAATAAACCTTAAATACACCCGACCGGGATTCGAATCCAATCTCCTTGTCATCGGTAGTCCAGTCTCTTGGCAGAATGACTCTTTAGTTCATGCGGCCATTTAATTGGGTTATCCCATTATTGTTTATGAGGATCGCCTGGACTAATAATACATGATGGACAACATTTAAAGTTCTGTCATTATCAATCAAAATTGCTAATTAACGCTTCTAATAGTACTTCACTAAGTATTAATGTATAAATGTTTTTTCGTAACTTATTAAAAGAACAAAAAAAACTTCAATAACACCATTATGTTTTTTGTTTCGTGGTTATAACAGCAAGAGATATCATACTACACGAACCAATAAATTAATAATAATAATAATAATAATATTTAGCACCGCGTATTGGGAAGGTTGAATTAGAGGAAGTGAACCCGCATTTTCGTGGAGGGAGAGTGGAAAACCATTTAGGACCCCCCCCCCAGTTCACCCGACCTAGATTCGAACCTCGATCTCCCCGTCCTCAGCAGACCAATACATTAAAAATTATTATATTCATACCTTGTAGCTTCTTATAACTGGCCACTAAAATACACAAATGCTTTTTTATAACTTAGAGAAAGAGCCAAACAAAATATTAGTTCCAAAATAAGTGTTTCTATTTTGTAAACACGTGCTCATTAACACAATCAAGCACGGCTTATATGACGTCATCAACCGCACTCGTTTCAGCTGGTTCACCGTCTTAATTTATGAAGAGAAGGCAACCTTTTTTAAAATATCTCGTTTTTAAATCTTTTTTTAAGTGAACTACGTACATCATTCATACAAAAAAGAAACATCCAAATGGTTATTTAATTAAGTTCGTATTTCCCATAATTAGTGTAAAAGTACTTAAAATAAAATTAAAATTAAAAACAGATTGTTTGTTGTGAAAGTTTTGACTGCATAAAACAACAACAAATAAACAAAATAATATGGTCTTGCAGATATATAATTATGGTAAATGCATACATGAGAGATTGAGAGTAGATCTGGTAACTTTAGCTAGCTGTCAGTTTTCACCACTTCTATGTTATTATTATTATTATTATTATTATTATTATTATTATTATTATTATTATTAGCACCGCATCTTACTACCCGTTCGGGTTATACGCACTTACGCTAATGTGAAATGGTAGGGTGATTGTGAGATGAAATGGAGGACCTACAGTTTAACGTGGAATCCGAACCACGGTGTAGGCCTGGCATTCCCCACATTCACAAGATGTCTTGTTAGAGTGAAGGAAGGGTTTGGCAATCAGATAAATCTGTGCCTTGACCGAGGATTGAACCCCGGCCGCCAGCACAGAAGTCTGACACCTTACCCCTAGACCGCCAGGTCACCCACTTCTATGTTAAATGGACTGTAACTTTTTCAAAATACTTTAAGAATCTAATGTTAAGTTTATGGTACTGAATTGTTAGATGTATTATTGACTGTATTTTAGTTGATTTTTTTTCTTCTTCTTAGACCCTCTATTTGATGTTTATCCTGTTGATTCCAGGAAGACAAAGACTTGGTCCATGAGTTCGTCCAAAATGATGGTTTGGCTTGTCTCATCAAAGTGGGTTCCGAGGCCGATCAAAACTACCAGAACTATATCCTAAGAGGTACATCTGATTTATTCTGGAATTATTTAGTTACTCATTTGAAAGTTAATGCGGTTCACTGGTGCAAAATAACAAAAACTCTACACTTAACATTGATTTTAAATATTTCAGATTAACTTTTACGCTGAACCACTGGTTGCACATAAATTCTCAGTGTGTGTGGGTTTTTTTTCACTCCACTTTAATCACATAAAATAATTTAAAATATCAATACATACGGCATAATAAAGTATTTTAAAATGTTTTATGGGATTCACTTTAACCCTCTTTTGAAAACTGTTGATATTATTGTATACCTTGTATCTCATCATGTATTATTGTTGATCTGTACCTTGTTGTATCTCATCATGTCCTCTTGTTGATCTGTACCTTGCATCTCATCATGTCCTCTTGTTGATGTTCCTTGTTGTATCTCATCATCTCCTTTCGTTGACGTACCTTGTTGTATCTCATCATGTCCTCTTGTTGATATGTACCTTGCATCTCATCATGTCCTCTTGTTGATCTGTACCTTGTTGTAACTCATCATGTCCTCTTGTTGATCTGTACCTTGTTGCATCTCATCATGTCCTCTTGTTGATCTGTACCTTGTATCTCATCATGCCCTCTCGTTGATCTGTACCTTGTTTCTCAGCTCTGGGCCAGGTGATGCTATACGTGGATGGTATGAACGGAGTGATGGAACACAACCAGACAGTCCAATGGCTGTACACCCTCATAGCCAGCAAGTTCCGGCTCGTCGTCAAGACAGCGCTCAAACTTCTGCTTGTGTTCGTCGAGTATGTGGAGAGCAACTGCCTCCTTCTCATCAAGGCCGTACACGCAGTCGATACTGCTCACGGTGAGTACCCCTTACCTAGAGACGTCAGATGCACTGGCAGTGAAATTGAAGGGGTATTGCCCGCGACTGGAAAGAATTCTCCCCTCCACCCTGGAGTAAATTTGCCTCTCCCAGATATATTTCAAATCTTCTGATCCTATCGAATATGAAGCTGAAAGATGTTCTCAAAAAAACTCTAAATTATTTCTAGATGCATTCATTTCAAACATTTGCTGGGAAGAAAATTTCATATATCTTCTAGAAGCATTTGTCAGAAAAAATCAGGTGCATAGAACTCTAAATGGCTTCAACTAGTAGTCCTATCTAAATTTCAAAAATGTCTAGGCTAACACCATTTTAAACAGCTTCTTCCAAATATAATACAATTACCCCAAAAAACGAAAGATGTTTTATTTAAAGAAATATCTTCTAGAGTAATATATATATTTTTAATTCAAGAAGCATCCAATTTTCAAAAGTTGGGATGTAAGACCACTCCAAATATCTTTCAGGGACACCCAATTTTCAAACATTTATCGGGGAAACAAATCTTTCTCAAACTTGTTTTTCTTCTCCCCCCCCCCTCCCCCTCTTCCTCCTGCCCCCATCCACACAAAAATATTCCACTCCAATTGGTCATGCAGGTGGAAGAGTTCCCCTTAATTTTTATTTTTATTTTTTTATTTTGCAAAATTCTGAACTTTTTTTTTGTCTGGTAAAAATATCCCAGCTATTTAAATGGAATGAACACATTTTGAGATATCCCAAAATTTTAAAGTTTACATTTCACTTTAATCTATCCATAGGACATTAACATCAGAAACATTATAAAATGAGTTACAACAAAGCAATAACAGCAACACACATCACTGATCACACTCACATATTAACTACAGCGCTTGAGGGTTGAATATGTAGTTAACGTTATGTCTGGTGTAATCCAAATATGTCATTACTTCAATATTGTAATCAAAGCCTTTTCCCCTGGGATTAAATTATATTAAATATTTACTGGAACATTTTCATCTCTAATTAACCCTACTTGTCTCATGTCAATATATTGGCTAGTTAAAATAATTTCAAGATTGGTTTTGTGCTACCCCTCCCCCTTAATTGTCCACCAATGTGCTCTTTGATATCTTTATGTGTATAATTATGTATATAATAGGCTCTAGGTATCGCCTCCCCCTAGCCCAGCCCCTACACCTACCTACTTAGTTTGCCTCGATACGCCACTGTGGACAATTTATTATAAATTGTTCATCTTCAACTTTCCCCCTCCCTAAAAAAACCCATTCTTCCGACTGACTAGTGGGTTCTTAAATCAGATCTGTGGCGATTTTTGTTTGAACATTCTTGATAAGAGCAATCAGTATCGGTGAGCACATGGATTAAGGTGTCAATCTTGTCAAATCGATTCTTCTTGTAACGTGGAGATCAGAAATCAAATCCCATCTGAGTGTATTTATGGTTTCTCCTGTGGCGCTATCTAAATACGGATACATTTATTCTAATATTCTACCTTCCTCATTCTTATCCCAATAGTTAAATTGAGGGAAAATTATCCAGACAGCTAATCTAGAGTTTTGGTAGAAAGGACAGCTTTTGGGAAAAAAATTTCAGCCAGAATTAATAACATTTTACTATATTATTAGTGTTATTTTATTAGCTACCAGATAAGGCTTTTCGTTTAGTAATTGAACTGTAGAATTACTCCCTGCATGTATAATGACCACACTGCAATATATTGTAAACCTTTACCATAGACATATATAATTATAAAACAAAGATTGCACATCTAATCTAGATAGTTATACCAAATATCATTGTATTTAGGAGCTCTTGAGTGATTTTAAAAAAATGGTGTGGTAAAAACTAGTTCCTTCGATATATTATTAGTTTGATTGTTAAGTTAAAAGTATACCAATTTTAGTTTTTTATAAAAAACATAAGTTTACTATATGATGACTGTTTTTAAGATGTAATTTATTTTAATGATGTCCTATATAATGTGACTAAATTAGTTATTTGGGTGGTATAGAAAAAGTTTGAAAATGGAATAGGGTCAGTAATTTTAGAGAGCATCAATTTTCTCTAATTTGAGTTCCTTATTTAAAGTGTATACAATTTCTCAACCAATACATTTATACCATATTATTTTGTGATCAATTACCCGAGTTTTTTTTATGGTCTTATTTTTCAAGGATATTTATTTTGATATCTACATGCTAATTTGGTTAACATGTTTTGGTGTCTAACATATTCTTAAACTGATTTCCCCCCCAGAATATTTCCATCTAAAGTGTTGATGATGTTTTGTATTTTAACTAGTTTTGTTTTTATTTAAAAAATATTAATATAGTATATTAAAAACATAATTTTTTGGTGGGAGGAGGAGGGGGGGGGGCAAGGGGTGGATGAAATCAAATTTCTACAAATATTATGTTTTATCTAATGTGGCAGATTTAAACATATTTTGTAAATTTTACTTTTTTTTCCCCCCTTGAAGTGGTTAGTTATTTGAAATATATTCAACAAAACACATATCTTTTAAAACCTTTATGACCACTTTAATTACACTTTTATTTTAATCTTAACTATAACAATAAATATACATAATTTATTTTTAGATTAGTCATGTTGATTTATTGGCCACAGTAGGGTTTTCACCATGTATCACTGTTTGTTATAATTTGTGGCCAAGAGCATTCCAGGAATCTGGAAAAAACCTATCTGAATAAAATTCCTTAAGTGTGAAAGATGTTTTGTGTACGTGAGAGGTGAGCAAGGTGAGGTGAAGTGTGTGTTTGTATGTATGTATGTATGTATGTATGTATGTATGTACATTCAACTTTGATTCAGAATTTTCTACTATTTCTTATCTATCTACGTTATAAATCTTTCTTTCTTTTGTGAATGAAAAAAGGTAAGGTAACTACCGATATCCTAAAATAAACAAAAGTTTGGCTATGTTAGTCAGTACGTGGTTTTTCCAACCGAGTATGTTTAATGCATATTCATGCTGCGTATAATTACAGGTGGCTTGCCCTGGAGTAACATAATGAGACTCTTGAAAGACTACGACGCAGCCGACACAGAACTGCTCATATACGCCATGACGCTGGTCAACAAGACGTTGAACGGTGTCCCCGATCAGGACACATATTACGACCAAGTTGACGCTCTGGAGGAGCAAGGCGTTGAAGGCACAATACAGAGGTACACAGTTTATATAGAATTGATTAACAATTTTAGTAATTACTGCAACACGTAGAGTTGACTTGAATATCCAATTTTGAGAATCCTAATATTAATTTTGCCGATGAATCTCGAATTTGAATTTGTATTTTATACAAAATTATAAACATAATAGGAAAGAGAAAATATTAGAATAATAGGAGATAAAAATGGTGACCAAATGCATAAAAAAACTTACTATGGAAAAATTATAAAATTTATACATTCAGTTATGTATTAAATTAATGGTCTGGTGTCTGGATTTCAAGTTTATCATATAAAATATAACTCTATTGAGGTTGAAGAACCATCAATAAGTAGTGATTGTGCTCTAAAAAAATAATTTCAAAATTATGAAATATATATATATATATATTCAAATCTTGAATTTGATATATTTTTTTAACCCTCAAATATCTTTAAGTATTCTAAGAAATCAATGATAATTTTTTATTATTATTATTTTCATCTACCTTTGTGTAAAAAGAGTGGAAAACCATCCTAAGGAGACCAGTCCAGGATTCAAACCTCAATTTCCTTGTCATCGGCAGGCAAAATCTAACATGAGAGTGATGCCTTAGATCATTCAGTCATTGAAGTGGGTAAACAGTACCTAGTTTAGGTTAGGCTTTGATACAAAACAAATATATTTCTCTCATAATTTCTTCACAAACATCTCACCTTTTCATCTTCTCATCGTTATATTTACTCAGACAGTTACAAACAATTTTGTACTTTTCATAAATATTCCTTCATCTGAATAAATGCAGAAATCAAATTTATTTATCTTTATTTCACAGAGATAAATGTGCTTTCTTTATTTTTGGTTGGCTATTAGTGATTTTGTCACAACATAAAATGATAAAATCCCTGATCAATAACTTATATTTTGCACCGCGTCTTACTACCCGTTCGGGTTATACGCTTTAAGTACTAATTACTCTAATGGATTAGGAATTGGGAAGGTTGATGAAGGGTTTGGTAATCAGATAAATCTGTGCCGGGACGGAGGATTGAACCCCGGCCACCAGCACAGAAGTCTGACACCTTACCCCTAGACCGCCAGGTCACCAATTTCTTTTATTATAAAATGTCATTTGTTATGCTTTTCCATCAATCAAACCCTAACTTCCAATATCTTGAATGGTTACACAATTTAATTTTTTTCTGATGGTTATAACTGCTAAGTTTTGAAGTTTTTCTGATTTGTGTCGAGGCCAAATAAAGATACCTAGTGATCTTCTTGTCTGTTCTTTGTGTATCAACCACCTTCTTTCAATAGAGAGAAGGGTTGAGCTATGTACCTAGTAGCCTGGTTGAATAATACTTGAAAAATCATTATTTTGATGTTTAAATCGTTCCTCTCTGAAATTACAATTTTAATTGAATTAAAAATTTAACATTGAAAATAAGTATTAAATGTTTTTGAGCTCAAGATATTTAAAACTTGTATTAATATGTTAAACTACAAAACTATTATTTGTTAATATTTAGTTATAGAATTATATTGGTTAACCTGTCTAATATCCATGTTGATTAACATGGCAATAAATATTTTACCAAACTTACCACATTTAGATAAAATCAGCATTTACTATTTTATTTCAACCATCTTATTTTTAATTTTTAAGTATGAATATCAGGGTTTATGAATATTAAAAATTTACATAGCTTTCATAATAAGATCATTTCTTGTCTAAGCCCATATAAGGTGCATGCACAAATGTGCATAAAAAATGGAATTGGAACTGAAGAAGTAATTGTGTGTGATTATTATATTAAGGACTAATAAATGAAATATAAAAAATTTCAAATTTCTGATTCTTTCGTTTTCTGGGTAGTTAAAGCTACAGAGGCATATTTTTTGAGAAATATTAGCTTATTAAGATGTCAATTTCACTAACTTTTTTGGTTAGCGTAGTTGTAATAAAATCTTTAAAGAAATTACTGTTGAAATCCTTTTAATTATTGTTTCTATTATATTTTTGTCTTCAGTTTAAAATCATATTTTTTAAAATGTTATCTATAATTTAAAAAAACTATATTTCCATTTTTTAAACTATTTTCAAAAGTATTTACTATTTTTAAATATGTGTGTCATTCTTATTTTAAGAACATGTGCTGTTTTCATATATTTTAAAAATCTCGCATTTTAAAGATGTTTGTTTTGACTGGTGACATCTTAAATATACTATTTTACTTTTAAAATAAACAAATATTAATGTTAACAATTTAAATTTATGAATATACTCAAACTCGGGAACTTTTTGAATTGCTTGACTCGAATAAAATAATTAAAGCTCACAGATTCTTATTATAGCTATAGGTGATCTGGCAGTCTAGGGGTAAGGTGTCAGACTTCTATGCTGGCGGCCGGGGTTCAATCCTTGGTCCTGGCACAGATTTATCTGATTACCAAACCCTTCCTTCACCTCTGACAAGACATCTTGTGAATGTGAGGAATGCTAGGCCTCCACCGTGGTTCGGATTCCACGTTAAACTGTAGCTCCTTCATTTCATCTCACAATCAACCTACCATTACACATTAGCGTAAGTGCGTATAGCCCGAACGGGTAGTAAGACGCGGTGCTAATAATAATAATAATAATAATAATAATAATAATAATATAGCTATAAGAAAAATCAACCATTTATAAAAAAATTGAAATATTCATACTCCTACTCCCTAGATGAAAGAAACTGAGGAAAGGCCAGTTTAAATGTGAACACACAATCTTGATGCATTACCTGTGAAAGGACAACCATTTTATATTATCCATAAGAACTACTCCTGAAGTCATCAAAAGCTCCGCAAACTGCAATGGATCAATACCTTCATCTTCATGTTTCTTGAACTGAATGCCAGAGTTTTGAAGAAGGTCAATACTGTCTTGGGCATACATGTCTTCACTACAAGTAATGAAAATAAAAATTATACATTAAATTAAACTAAATTCAAGAGAGTCAATCAGGTCGATGGAAGAGAATCATGTTCCAGTTAAAGTTGTTTATGCACGACATCAATTTAATCCCATTTGACAAGTTGAGAATTAATGAGTATATGGTGACCTGGCGGTCTAGGGGTAAGGTGTCAGACTTCTATGTTGGTGGCCGGGGTTCAATCCTCGGTCCCGGCACAGATTTATCTGATTACCAAACCCTTCCTTCACCTCTGACAAGACATCTTGTGAAAGTGGGGAAAGCCAGGCCTTCACCGTGGTTCGGATTCCACGTTAAACTGTAGGTCCTACATTTCATCTCACAATCACCCTACCATTACACATTAGCGTAAGTGCGTATAACCCGAACGGGTAGTAAGACGCGGTGATAATGATAATAATAATAATAATGAGTATGTTGTTGATGGTATTAATGCTTTGCATTATCATATTCATTATAACTAACGTGTTTCAATGGCTGAGCGGCCTTAGGCGCTAAGACTTGCAATGGACTTGTTTGCTAATAATCTGATCAAGGTGACTGAGTGCAACAGAGGTGGTTTTCTAGATTATTTTCATTGTGGTTAACTTACCCTTTCCCCATGCTAATACAAGAGAAATTAAACTACCCTTAACAAAACTTCCACTTACATTAAGATGTCAATAAAATGTGCAGAATATACAGGGGAAAAAATTACCTTCTTTGTTTACTAAAATAATAATATTAGCACCGCGTCTTACTACCCGTTCGGGTTATACGCTTTTAAGGCTAATGGATTAGGAATTGGGAAGGTTGAATTAGGGGAAGTGAACCCGCATTTGCGTGGAGGGAGAGTGGAAAACCATTTTGGAACACCCCTCAGTTCACCCGACCGAGATTCGAACCTCGATCTCCCCGTCCTCAGCAGTCGAGCTCAACACAACTAGCGCGTTAGCCAACTACACCACCGAGGCGGGTACCGATAACCTATCACTTAACTAAATCTGTGCTTATATGATAACGAAAAGCCTTGAGCTGCTATTTCTATGTTCTAGAGGAACTTAGTAAAATTAATGTTAAGAACATCTAAGTTAAAGAGGGGGAGGAGGGGACAAGGGTAATCATACCAATGTGGTAAAATTAGCCTCTTACACTTACCATGATCCAAATTTAATATTCGGGTTGGGTGGGTGAAATTAAAGTTTGAATCCAAGGGAAACGGAATCTGACCCATCACTAGTTTTTATAAACAGATCCAACGATACCACCTTATACCTCTGCTAGTTCTACCAACATTGTCATGTTTGTCCAGGTATATGTCCAAACAAGGAACAGACCTGGACCTACTTCGGCAGTTCCAGATCTACGAGGCAGTGCTGCATCACGAAGACGGGGAGGAGAAGGGAACTCCACTTAGGCAGCTGGATGATACTATAAGGTGTGTGTCAAGGGATGATACAATCAGGTATTTGTCAAAGGATGGTACTATAAGGTATGTGTTGAGGATTGATTCCACCAGGTATGGGTCGAGGGATGATACTATCAGGTATTTGTCAAGGAATGATACTATCAGGTACATGTCAAGGGATGATACACTCAGGTATGTGTCAAGGGATGATATTGTCAGGTATGTGTCAAGGAATGATACTATCAGGTATTTGTCAAGGAATTATACTCTCAGGTATGTGTCAAAGAATGATACTATCAGATATGTTAAAGGAATGATACTATCAGGTATATGTTAAGGAATTATACTATAAGGTATGTGTCAAGGAATGATACACTCAGGTATGTGTCAAGGAATGATACTATCAGGTATGTGCCAAAGAATGATACACTCAGGTATGTGTCACGGAATGATACTATCAGGTATGTGTCAAGGAATGATACACTCAAGTATGTGTCAAGGAATGATACTATCAGGTATTTGTCAAAGGATGGTACTATAAGGTATTTGTCAAAGGACAATATTATAAGGCATGAATGATCAACTTAGAGGTGCTGCAAGATCGGCTAGGGGCGCCACAAGAGTTTGAAGGTGAATAATATTGATAAATTATTTAAAATATTAGCACAAAGAGAAGAAAATTAAAAAAATGAAGAAGTTTGGTTTTTAGTGTTTCTTTCATGTCACCACCGTTGACTGTTTTTTGGCTATGACTGGCAGAGGAGTACTCTTAACCTAGTAAGAACAGTAACATACCTACTTTTGCCCTTTTCAATTTCCTTTCTGTGCGAGCAAGTATTCTCATCTAGTATTAATGAGGATATGCATGTTGCACTGTCAACCATTAGACCAGATATAAAACTTTTGTACTCTAAACATAGATCACAAGTCTCACATAAATAATAATTGTTTTCCTTCTTATGACTTTATTATTCATTTTTAGGGATCTCACATTGTGGTTGGTTGGTGTTCTAGCTTAACTATTTCCAAAACTATTACTTTATAACTGTATATATGTATTATTCAGTTTTTTATTATTTTAATCTTTCAATTAACTCAGTAAAGAAATGATTAAGAATGTGTTATTTTAAATAATAAAAAAATTAAATATTGTTAATGGTTTGATATGCTACCATTACATATTCCCTCTTGAATAAAAAATAAAAAAGGTTTGAATCAAAACACTTATGAAAATTCTAACAAGAGTTTCGCAAGATTTTAACCCCCTTTACAAGCCGCGAGCTTAGAAAGGTTGATAATCCTTACTATGAGGTATTTGTCAAGAGCCGATACTACAAAGTGTCTGTCAGTGGTTGATACTATCAAACCAAGCCTTGCTCACTTCATTTTTACCGGCAAAAACATTGGTTTGATTATTTTTTCAAACGGTCATGTTACCCGACATCTTAGCTCTCATTTGGTAGCTTGTCTCTATACTGAGCTCAGGGTCCTGAGTTCAATTTCTGGCACGGCTGAAAAATGTATCATGAGTGAACTGTGGGTTTACCCTTTCGTAGTGATGAATTAACTGCCGAGGCTAGTTGTTGTGTTTGTGTTAGATTTAATAAAATAGAGAGAAACCACAGTAATAAAATTATGATAATTATATCATCACATAATGCCACTCAACGTGTGCTTCACTTTGCGTCACAAGTGCCTACCTAGATATATAATCTAATGCACATTTTTATTTAAATCTAAAAATTATGTTTTGCTGAAAAATATAAATGCTGAGGAAGAATGTGACATTTGATTAAATAAATTCATGTGAAAATTAAAACCATTGATATATATATATATATATATATATTGTAACGTGGGGCGCACGTGACCTGGGAGGGTCACAGGCTGTTCACACGTGGACGTGTGAACCACGAGTTCTTTTAGAGATATTGGGGTATGCTGCCGACCAAACACGAATGAAAATGCCCACAGAATATTCAAAGTTTTAATTATTAAAGTTACCACTTACATACACACACTGATTATTTGTATATCTAAATTAATTGTAACTAAACAAGTAATTAAGGCAAATAAAAAGAGCCTTAATCAAGTATGTAACTTAATAAACTAATAAAGCACATAGAGATATAAATAAATTGAATAAACAAATTAACAACTATAAAACACCTAATAACTATTCAAATATTTAAAATACAGTCACAAAAATGTTCATTCACACCGTAGTCTACAATAATAACAAAAGTCACTTGCCTCACACACGATACACGGTGGTGACCCGCTATACACAAACGCCGGACTCGCTGGTCCACTCCCGTGCCGTACACACTACTCCGGCACTCGCCACACGAACACTGGACTCGCCGGTCCACTCCCGTGCCGTACACACTACTCCGGCACTCGCCACACGAACACTGGACTCGCCGGTCCACACTCTCGCACTGGAAACTCCCGGACTCATCAGTCGCGAACCAAGAACTGAACTGAGGCTACCGCTGAGCATCTAATTATAGGGGTGGTGACAGCTGAGGGTCTGGAATCCTCCATTTCTAGAGTAAAAAGGATCCACACCTCCAGACGTGTCTCCGTCCTCCCCCCCACGCCCCCTCGGCCCCTCTAATCCCCCAGTCAAGCGAGAAGGTCGCTGCCTACCCGCTAGACAAGTAGGGAGACAGAGAGAACAAGGAGCGCAGCCACAAGGGCCAACAACGAGAACACGCTGGTCCCGCTGTTAGACTCTAATCTTGTTACACCATATATATAAAAAAGGAACAAATATAACAAGAATGTTTTAATGTTAGCTAAATATATTGTTGTCAATTAAAATAGTGCTAAAGAATGTTAAAGAAACAGTAATTGTTTGACTCAAAACAATTGAACAATAATACCTTAAGCTAGTTTTTTATATTACTAATAGAGCTAGTTGCAATACTTTTTTTTTAATTCATTTGTTATGAAATTATTTTTATTTTTTAATTTAAAGTGAAAATGGGTTTTTTTGTTCACCCCAATAATTAAGAGCTAGCGATGCCTATGAACTAATATACAATAAACAACCACTTGACAGGAAAACCTTACGACAGCGCAAGTCCCTGACTGGCACAGCGGAGCGTCGCAAGTCCCGCCGACACTCGACTGGCACCGCACCCCTCACTCTGACCCACACTAACTCTACAAGACTGAACCATGTATCCCAAGGGGATGATGACGGGTCAGAGTCGTCCAGCTCGAGGTCATCTCCTGGACCAGGGGACATCATGGTCAATGGTTCCTACAAGGATAAGCAAGGTAAAGTACCACGCGGATACGACACATAACCTCAACTCTTTGTGTTTTATGGGGGGGGTTTTGGTGGGGTGTGGGGGTTGTGTGGCTGAGAGCATTATCAACCACTTGTCATGTTTTAACTCTAATGGTATATTTAAGTTTAAGGTTATTAATGTTTTTAAAAGATGAAAATATACCAATACTAATATTGGGGGTTGTTCTTAAATTATGTGAGGCCTTTTTTCATGATTTTAAATCCCGCTCCCCGCACTTAAAGAATTGTAAGATTTCCTGTCATCCCTCCTTCTCCCCTCTATGCTACCTATATTTACTATTTGGTAAATTATATTATTTTAATCGTTTGGTTATTTTTAAACATAATGATTTGTTATAAAGCTAGTGATATGAAATTTTATAGATATATTTATTTTCTCACAAAAAAAATGGTCTCACCATTAATATTGATTAAAAAAACTTAATGTAAGATGTATTTTGAACTCCACCTCACTCCATTCCCCTTTATAAGAAAATGTAATAAAATACTGAACACCCCCTTTTCCCCAAAAAAAGCTTTGCCTAGTTTAAGGACGGCCCCTTAGGTAAAATTATCATTCCCAAACAAAATTCAAATATTATAACTGCACTCATACATACAGTATGTTCAATACCATAATTTTATCAATCTGTATTTGAATTAGATAAAAGTACCACACTGCAAATATCTCTTTATTTGTTATTGAATACTCTCATAATAACCAAGGCACATCTACAAGAATCAAAACCTGTATGTGTCTATATATTAGGTGACCTGGCAGTCTAGGGGTAATGTGTCAGACTGGCACAGATTTATCTAATTTACAAACCCTTCCTTCGCCTCTGACAAGACGTGTATTAATCACAACTTGTGAATGTGTGGAGTGCCAGGCCTCCATCGTGGTTCGGATTCCACGTTAAACTGTAGGTACTCCATTTCATCTCACAATCACCATACCATTACACAGCGTTAGTGCGTATAACCCGAACGAGTAGTAAAAAGCGGTGATAATTATATATATATATATATTTTAGCCTACATTTACATTGCTTTATGTGGTTGTAGTAACATAGGTTTGAAAGAATAAATTTATCTTTAAATCATAACATTTTTAAATATCTTTTTTAGATATTTTTTATTTTGAGTTTTAAATCAACACTATTCCATGTGCTTGTTTTTGTGTGCACTACTTGCATTTATTATAAGTCATTTCTAAATATAATGAATTGTTCTATATGAAAGAAGGATATGAACTCTACCTTCTTCCACAAAGTCCTATAAGTTAACAAAATGTGAAATAAGGTTTTCCTTAAAGAGCTGTAGATATAAATATCCATATCCATTCAATTATATTAATTTTGGATTATATCATTATTAATTCCTTACAATCCATTTTATTTCGTTTTTAGGAAACCTAACAGTAATCTAACATCACACGATTTAGTCATTGGATTGAATGTTTTAAAGTAGGGAAACACATGATGTGTTAAAACATGTTTCCAAATCCATCCTTCCCTTTTCGGTGGTGAGGTGTCTTAAGGCGTCTCTCTTGAAATGGACTGGACTGCCTATGACTGGGAGGTCAGGGTTTGAATTCTGGCGGGATGTAATGAGGGTGGTTTTTCCAAAATGGTCCCCCCCTTATTTCTCCATTCAACTATTACAGATACACTTGCTTCTAAGCTCGACCTTCCTTACTCCTAATCCATTAGTGTACATTTTTCAGATGGCTCAAACTAGTAGTAAGATGTAATGCACACATTGATAAAAAAAAAATCTTCCTATATCGGTATCATGAATCTTTTTTTTTAGCACCGCGTCTTACTACTCATTCGGGTCATATGCTTATGAACTAATTACACTAATTGCTTTGGGGATTAGAGAGGTTATATTTATAGGACGTGCACCCCCATTTGTGTAGAGCGAGAGGGGGAAACAATTGCGTAAAAAACCACCTTCAGTACACCCAATCAAGATTTGAACCTCAAACTCCCCGTATTCTGAAATTAGCCTGCTGCGAGAGTAGCGCATTAGACCACACGACCATCAAAGCGGGTACGATGAATCTTGATGTATGAATTGGAAATTGATAATATTGTTTTAGTGAATAAATGATTAACATATGTGCAACTTATTTTGACCACCATGGCACTTAGATGTTAGTGCTTTTTTAGAAAGAACCATTTTTGGTACTTTGTTGTGTAACATAACTCAGTAACTCAGGTGTTTAGGATAAGTTTGATTCTTATAACACTACTACTATGGCAGCAATGTAAAGTGTGAACTGTGTTTTTCTTTTCATTGTAAAAGCCATATTGTGTTCGCTTCTTTTATATGTTTCTATCCACCTTACCTGTACCTTCTTCCAAATATAATACTACTAATGTATTTTTTGCTAATTTTTTTTTAACTAACGCTTGTTGGTGTGACTAACTTGTGATGTTGTAGCAGAGGATGTGGGTGTGACACCTGCTCTCAGGCGTCGAAGAGAGCGGGCGGAACGCCAGCGTAGCTTCATACGAGAACAGCAGGAGACTGCCGCTAATCTCAAAGCCAGTCTCAACAGTTCAGAGAATGGGAAAGAAGAGGGTATGGAGACTGAAAGCATTTTTTGAGGGTCTTGCAAATCTATGAAAGCTATCCTATTCTAAGGGAAAACTTATATCGCTTATTATGGTTATGTGATCTGTCTTTCGACGGGTTTGTTGTCTTGTCTAAAATAAGTCCTTCGTTGTGTACTATTAACAGCTTCATTTTTTATATCCTTAAGCTTCATCTTCTTTTATCATCTGAGGTTATCTCTCAGTTAAATCTTTCGACTCTATGGTCACCTTTTCCCTTCCACTTTGTCTTCTATGACATCTCTCAACAAGTGATTCGGACCTTCCGGTTGGAATTTCTCAGTAGAAGGTAGAGTGGTTCTCTTTTCATTTACTCTCCTTAAAAATTCTTCATTATTCACTGAATTTATCAAATCTATACTATCGATTATCCTCCAACAATACATCTCAAAGCTATCCAAATGTTTCTTCTTATTTTCCTCAAGATCCTTATACATACTAGATACATTTTAGAAATGAGTTTCCTGAGTGCTCTAGATAATATTGAAACTAGAAGTGTTGTCTCTGGTGTGAATCGGAGCAATAAGTTGTGTTAGGCATCAGTTTTAAAATGATGGCTCATTACTGTAAAAGGTCTTTAGAGCGTTTGTGTTCAAATCACATTCGGGACCTACATGCGGAGGTTTACCTAGAAGGATAAGAGTTATTTTCGGTTCACTGTACTTATGGGTCTATAAGTACCCAACACTTGGAAAATAAAGTTTTAATTTTTCACAAACAATATTTTTTCTTTAATAATTTTGTGATTAGTTGAATTCAATTTCTTTGGAAGATTTGAACATTTTCTTGATACAAATGTTGGTAGTGGTGTATCCTCAGTTATTATATTTGTATTACTGGCTCAAAATCTCTTTTGACTTAAGTCAATAAAAATATTCTTATATTTACATATTATATACAAATACATAGGATCTATTTTAAGTGGTTTAAAAGATAGTTTTCAATTATTATTTTTATTTTTTCATTCATAATCTTGTAGCTTTCCACACACCTTTAAGTAAAATTCCAGTTACTATCTTTATTTCTTTGCACGTGTATTAAATGATGTAATTAGCAAAGTTAGCTCAGTGCCAGACCATCTTACTGATATGATCTACTTTGAACCAGGAGTTTGTAGCTTAAGTTTAAATCCCGACTAGATATATTGAGGGTGGTTTTTCTGCAAAAGTTGTATCATATCAGACAAATTATAGTGCTTTCCTCTTAGTTAGTTTGCTCATGCTTAGTCCATTAGATTAAATATAACATAAAGGTAACATCAATTTGTTTAATATAGACATTAGCTTGTCATAAAACAAACAAAAAAATTTTTGGCACAAATTAAAATTATTTTGAATTTATTGTTTCAGGAAATCAAAGGCTTTGTCAGAGAATAGCAAATGGAATGCACGAGGATGGAGATTTGAAATCCAACAAATTAAATCGTGTTTCAAGCAGGAAAGATCTTACCCCGATTATGAATGCGGTCAACAAGCTTGACTCTGAGAGTGAAACAAAGTCATCTGATGGGAACAGTATCCTAAAGAAACCTTGGGTGTTGTCCATGATGTATGGTAAAAACATGGAAGGTAATGAAGTGATAGAGCCTGATCCAAATAACGATAACGATGATACGTTAGAAAGAAAAAAACATGCGCAGGTTAAGAGAGAGAACACCGTGAAAGACTTGACACAAAAATTGTCGAGTCAGAACATACTGATTAGTCCTGTGGAAGACGGTAACAATAAGGTAATCAACAGGATAGGTGACATGACGGGATTGATCTCGAAGGCTAAAGAAGGACTCGCCAAATCTAAATCAAAGGTTGACGTTCAGAAAAGTCCTACAGGAGAAAACATCCCGAAGATAGAAATAAAGAAATCCGAAACAGAACTTCATTGGGAAGAACTTGTACAGTCACTAAAACGACCGCTATCTTTGTGCGACCTCGATTTCACAGATCTCCGAAGTGAGGATGAGGTTGATATCTTATCGCCTATTCACGTTTCCAATGGTGGTCCACCTCCCCCACCTCCTGTACCATTGATAAAGGGAGGTGCCCCACCACCCCCTCCACCTAACTATAGACTTGGTGGTATGGCACCACCTCCAATGCCTCCCACAGTCAACGGCACTTCCATGTTTGGTCTGAGCTCTAGACACCAACGAAACGGAGGCATGGAGTCGGACAGTTTTAATAAAACCCAAAATAATAATAATAATACGTTAAAGAAGACTAAGAAAACCGTCAAGTTGTTCTGGAAAGAGGTGAGGGATGATCCGATTATTTTGGCCAAGTTACAGAAAACTGGAATGATCTGGGACGAGCTGAATCCGATCACAGTGGACACGCAGAAACTAGAACACTTGTTCGAGTCTCGAGCAAAAGATCTCATCACAAAGGTCAGCAATATTGGCTTCTAGTCTACCTGTAAATATTTTTACAGTTTATACATTTTAAACTGTTCAAATACATCTAATCCTCATAATTAATTAATTAAATTTATTTTAATTTCATAAATCATTCACTTTGAATACTCTTACTTTTTTATCTCTTATTACTCACTCAGGGCTGGCTGCTCATATGCAGTACCTAGGATTCTGGTAGGAAAACCCTTTTAATTAACACAAAAATATTATTTTGTTATCAACATTGATAACCTTTTACCATACCATTAGTATTACTCTATTATTTTAATAACAACTATCAAAAATGACAATGTCAGATTACATTACTTGGTGTATGAATATTTGAAAGTAGTTTAAGTAATTTTTGTAACTGTCGGACACTGTTCTTTTTACCAGAATCCTACTCTAAGCTAGACTCTGAGAGGCTAGGGCTTATACACAAGTGGGGTTGGTTTTCCATATTGTGGCCTCCCATACTCTCTCCAGGCGCATGCTATTGCATAACCCATCTTCTTTCTTTTTCCTCTTTTTCTTCATCCTATAACAATGGCTCTAAACTTTTAACAATTATTTTTATTAACTTTATTTACTTTAACTAAAATTGTACATTTTTAAATATCTTAGTTTGTATTTGAGATTCAAGATAAATCTCTTCCTTGTTCTATAAAACATGTGAAGGGATATTTACATTTAAATAAACATTTTAGTCTTGATTTAATATTTTCTTTCTTAAATATTTAATTTTACATTTGGAAGAAGGCACAGGAAAGGTGGATAGAAACCTTTCCTGTGCATTCTTCCAAATATAATACAATTATTTCATAGAGCGAAAAGAGGTTTTCCTTATAAAGATATCTTAAATACGGTATTTAGTACATTTATTTTACTTTTACATGATCTTATACATTTTAAAATCTTTTTTATGTAAGTATAATTGTAATTCTTGAATATATTCTCCATGGTGTGTGGCATGAATAATTATAACTAACAACATTTATTTTTAAGTTTTATAGTTTTTTTTAAAGTGATTTTGAAGAACTTTCAAAGCTAGCAAAATAAATCTTTTGTTATTTTATCATACTTTTTAAATCATACCTAGATTTTTTTTACATAAGATTTAAAAATCAATTTTAATAATGATATAATTTATTTTAGAATACTTTTAGTTTACAATTTTTTTTAACATGTGCTACATATAAGTTTACCTAAACTAATTCTTGGAAGTGCCATATTAACTACCAATATTTAATTTAGTATAAATATAATTGTATGTTAGAATTAACATGTTTCCAATAGAATTTAAAATATGCTAAAATATAATTAAACCCCTAACTTTTTTAGTTTTATCCATTCAAAGTATATTATTAAATAAATCCTGTTAAACATTATATTTCCTATTTGTGTAGTAATGGAATTATCTTTGAAAAATTCTGATTGTATTTTGGTATGCTGACCTCACCCATGGTCAAAATTGTTAAGATCTTTTGCTTCACCAACCACTTTGGAGAGATTTTTGTTCAAATCTGGGTGGGATGAAAATTTAAGTCTTCATATGGTGTAAAGGTGTACAGGTTTAGAGTTGAATGTTAAGTGAATATAAAACAATCATTAAAAGGCTGGCATGTTTGGAAATATTGCGGTATCTCTTGTTGGCATCACATGTTGGTATTTTATTTGGCACATAATATGCTTTGCTTCAGGTACTTTGGTTGTCCTGAATATTGTAATAATAATATAACTTTTTCTCTGTGGTTGTGTATTATTATGTATTTCAGCAGGCTGTTGGTACTTATCTGTTGCTTTATTAATGACATTTTTCATATTTTTCTTTTTTTTTTTTT
>CABFVX010004226.1:30550-44829 GCA_902151425.1 Timema shepardi | reverse complement strand
TTTCCTCCCATGACAATTTTTGAATGGTCACCACTCGAATGGCATGCTGGCACTTTTTACAGGAGGTGAGTAACTCACTCTTTTTGGTGACCATTGTTAATAAGAATTGCTTTATTGGTTCTGGGAGCTTTTTTTCTTTTTTTGGAAAAGGGAGAGAATAGCGCTAATTCACTAATTTGGAATGGGTAAGCAGGAACAATTTTTTTGCATGATTTAAAAAAAAAATGCTTTTCATGTAGGTACATAATAAGATTTTTTACATGTAATGTGTGGTAATTGCTTTTCACAAAATGTTAGTAAGTAAATTAATTATTAAATTTTGCAAAAGCTAAATATAATCTATACATTTTATGATAAAGCTAAGATTGAAATAATTGATTTGAAAAAAAAAATGATGATGATGATGATAATAATAATATTATTAATAATAATAACTTTATAAACTACATTTCATATTCATAAATTTTGACTCCTATTATATTCAAATTTGAACTATATAGTTACTTAGATACAAATATTATATGGCCTGGACTCCATTAACCATAAAATGTAATAACAGAGTAAAGCAAGTTTTCCAACTTTACAATAAATACTACCTCACCCCTGACCTCTGTATGACATATTGCTGCTAGGACCTTTCACTGTGTGCGTCATTAATTCCATTTTAGCTTAATATAAAATAAAGTCAGTTATATCTATAACATCTTACTATTGTGACTTGGTACTGTTTGCCTCATTATTTTATTTTTTAAATTAACATACTGCTTTGACAGTCAAGTGCGAGTGTAATATCAGATAGTATATCAAATGTAAAATGAGTGTGTAACATGTTTAACAAAGGAAAATAAAATACTTTATTTGTGTTTAAGATGTTTAAATTTTAAATATAGCATAGTCCAAACACTCTTTTTAATCACCAAATAAAGTGGACTGTAGGGCAGGACGTGTCAAAATCATTTGATCTTGAGCGCCAGATTGAAAATTGAAAATTCTAAGGAGGCCGCATTTTATGGAAGAATAAAGAAGCAAAACTGTCCTAATTTTAACTAAAAATAGTTATAGTTTAGTGAAGTTTTGTTACATAAAGAAAATTAATATATCAATCACCTACCTATTAATTTTTCTCATAAATTATACAGTTTGTATTAAGCATTCTTTAAAAAAATTGCTGCTCTCTGAAAGGTTTTGAATTTGATGCATTGGAACAAAGTTTAGCATTCCCAAATGGTACACATCTTATTTCTATGATAAAAAGTAAAAATTGGGCTGCATTGTATGTTAGTTGATCATAATGTCCACAGGCCACACAGATTTATGGGTTGGATTACATGTGGCAGGTGGCCCGCATGTTTGACATGCCTGTTATAGAGGCACAGCTTAGTGACACCTAAGTTTCTATCAATTTTTCAAAATATTATATAAGTATTATGAGGTGGAGTTGATAACAAAATATGTTTAGTAATATATTTTATGATCTTCATAGAAACAACAAGAACTGAACAAGAACAAGGAAATCATTGTCTTAGATCACAAACGGTCGAATGCCATCAACATCGGGATGACGAAACTACCTCCACCTCGGTCCATCAAGACTGCTATACTCAAGATGGATGCTACAATTATGAATCGGGAGGGTATCGAGGTAATAGTTTTTAAAAATTAATGGTGCTTGCTAATCATTTTAGATGTTTGCATTTAGTAACTAGCATTTAAGGTGGGGATGTAGGGAATGTGAGAAAAGGTCAATGTTTTTGCAGTTTTTATATCAAAACAGCTTTTTAGTCAAAATAAATAAAATATCGCTCCAGTAGAAACATAGAATTTAATTTTCTTCACATTATGATATCAACAGTTGTTGAATATCTTTCATGAGCATAGAGGCATTAGATGGCGAACTTTTTAACTTAAGAGAGAGCATTATCATTAAATTCCATGACACCTTTGACAGGTATTTAACAGCTGTTGATATCACTATGTGAAGAAAATTAAACTCTATGTTTGTACTGAAGCACTATTTTATTTATTTTAACCAAAAAACTGTTTTGATATAAAAATTGCAAAAAACACTGAACTTTTCTTGCGTTCCTTACACTCTCACCTTAATCTAGAAAATGACTATATTTTTTTGATAGAAAAAAAAAGACAATACTTTAATCATTATGGCTGCACCAAAAGAGTTCATAGATGTGATTACACCTTTTTGATAACAACTGAACATACTTTCCTATCTCTCAAGTAACAAAGTCATACAAATATTAAAATTTAGTTAATCTGGTTTTTCAGTGACAAGAAGGTTGGTGTTTGAATACCAGCAACATATACTGATAAGGGTTTTTCCTAAATATGTTCTAATCCAAATTAAATAGAAATAGTGTGTATAATATAAGGTTAATTAGTAACTAATACCTCTACAGCATTGTGTAAATACTACAATAAATTAAAAAATTATTACTTTATTCATGTAAAAACCAATAATGGATTTTAAATTAATTAAATGCAACTTTTTATTATATAGTATGTTGTATAAAACAAAATTTTGGATAGTCGAAGGTCGGATAATTGAGACTAACCACTGTACTGAGAAATGTATTTCTTCCTTAAATCTTTTTGATAAATTATTCTTCTCTAACTTGTTTCCAAAATAAGTCTAGACACTTGAAATATTAAAAAGTTATTTAACTAAGAATTTTGCTCTTATATATATACTACGATAGATATTTGTCCCATAGGTCTTAAAAGGAGTATTTTTCATTGGTCCAATATCATATTAAAGGCATACATTTTATTTTAATCTGTATTTTTAGTCTAAAGTTTAATTATTCTGATTATGATAATATAATATGGTGTTAAATAATCAAATTTGAGATCCTCCAAGATGTTGGATATTTGTTAAGAAAAATGCAAATAATACGTAATTATCTATGAATTATCTAGAATGTTTTCAAAACAAAATTTGTTTAAAATAAAAGAGTGTTTTTAAAATTAACTTTCTTTTACTCTTCTATAATTATTTAACTGTGGCATTGGTACTGATGGAAACTAAAACATGTCAACAGAAACTTCTAACAATGTTACCGACTGAAGAAGAGAGGTCTAAGATCCAGGAGGCGCAGGTCGCCAATCCTGACATGCCTCTTGGCAGCGCTGAGCAGTTCCTACTAACCCTTACTTCGATCTCAGAGCTTCCTGCACGGCTCAAACTCTGGGCCTTCAAACTAGATTTCGAGAACAGCGAGAAGGTAACCAACCAACTGCAAACTTTTTGAAACAAATTGTGTTTTTTAGGATGATGAATTTTAGCATACTGTGGTCTTATTATTTTAATAAGATTTAATGCAATTGGATGAAAGTAAAAGAGATTACCCAGCACACCTACCTGATTAATGCTGTAGAATATAAGACACTAAGCACATTTAGACCTTTAGTTTTGCCGACCACACTTCTTGAGGGGTTGAGATCAGACTGGCTGTTGAAATATATTTATGTAGATCTCAATACTGTAGCTAGCTCATAGTAGATTCTGGAAAGACTTCTACTAGGAGACAGTACAGGTTGTAAGGCTTACTATAAAATAGTAATAAATATATTATAAAACAAAACTACTGTTATGTATTATTACTATCATCAATATATTAAAATGTTTAGTAAGTGTGCTGAGAGATGAGGTATATTCCATTCACGGTAGGAATTACTCTCTGAAAGGTGTTTTTTCCTACCAATATCCTACTATATAATAGATTTATGGTAGGGAAAAAGGCCTTTCAGAAGTCAATTCCTACGGTGAATGGAATATATGTAGGATAAAAACTGTAAGGGAGGCCAAGTAACAGATGGGAGGAGCAGATAGCAAAAATTATGAACGTGAAAGGAGAAGAATGTAAGCAATTAAAGGAGGAAGAATGGTGGGAATATAGAGAAAGACAGAGGCATTTTACTAAACTGGCCTAGCCATAGGTTGTAAACTGTTTATGATGATGATTATGATGATAGTGAGTAAATGTGCTGATTAATAGGAAAATAGAGGAGCTCCAAACAACTAGTTTAGTTATATTGTGACCCGCTTTGGTGGCCGGGTGGTCTAACACATGTCTCTAGCAGTAGACTAGACTACCAATGATGGGGAGCTTGAGATTTGAATCATTGTCAGGTGTACTGAGGGTGGTTTTTGCAAAATAGTTTTCCACTCGTCCTACATGAAAGTGCATGTACACTTTCTCTAAATATAGCCTTCCTAATTGCTAAAACCATTAGCATACTTAGTACATGAGTTTATAGCCCGAACGCTCAGTAATATGCAGTGTTAAAATAAATTACATTGTTTTATAATAAAGGAAAGTGATAAAACTAAAGAAAAAGGTAAAATAAACTATTAAGAGTAAATTTGATGAAGAAAACCCACCTAGGAAAAGAGGAAAAATGTGGGAAGAGTCCAATGCACAAAGATGACATCTTCTTCCTTTCTTCTATCTTCTATGGTAGAAGTATTCACACACACATTTTAACACAAATATCATAATTATTTCGGCATTGTTGCCTTTATCAAACACAAAGAAGAAGAAAGTACATAGTACACAAACAATGGATTACTCCATTATGAATTTTTTAAAAGAAACTGTTAGAAACACATTGTACCAACTGTTTTTGGGAGCAAAGATAATTATGATATTTGTGTTAAAATGTGTGTGTGTGACTACTTCTACTATAGAAGACAGAAGAAAGGAAGAAGATGTCACCTTTGTGCATTGTACTCTTCCCACATTTTCCCTCTTTTCCTAGGTGGGCTTTCTTCATCAAATTTACTCTTAATAGTTTATTTTTCCTTTTTCTTTAGTTTTATCACTTTCCTTTATTATAAAATTATCTGGCCATTGGGCCACCTCATTTTTAAACATAAATTACATTGTGATAGTGTTTAGTGCTAAGTAAATAAGACGAGGAAGGTTTAGTTTAAAGGAAGTTATTACATTTAACTATCTATCATGTGTTGAAATTGCCATTAACAGGAGATTGCTGAGCCTCTGATGGACTTGAAACAGGGAATGGAGACTCTCAAGAGTAACAAAACATTCCGAGGAATTTTGAGCACTCTTTTGTCCATCGGAATCTTCCTCAACGGCAATGAGGTGATTAGCAGATAAAAGTGATAATAGATTCATGAGTGATTGAAACTTCAAGTAAAACACTTTATATCACCATCATATTTTTTGATTGCCTTAATGATTGACGTTGACCCTTATCTCAACGCTCTTAAATTTATACAAATGTATATCCATTATCCAGTTAAAAAATTAATTATTTATCAACGCAATAATCAAATCTGAAACTAATGCTCTTGCCACTGAGGTATCCAATATTTTACTTTACTCGTCAAGTTAGCCGAAAATTAATGTGTTGCATTCTAAATGACATATCGCCCTCAACAACAGCCCTTTTACTTCTTTATTATATGTTATTAAAATATTATATAGGTACTATTTAAATACATTAAAAATTATATAAAACAATCTATTTTTATAAACTAATAACTTAAATATAAAGTATTTGTTTTTTCGTTACTTGCCCATAGTTTATATTAAGATCATAATATGCATTTCTAGAAAAGTGAACGGTTTAAAAAAGCCATGTTCAAAATTGTGTCACATACACCCGCAAGGGTACCTATGTGATGTACCTCTTAATTTTACTGTTCATAAAATATTTTTTCATGAAATCAAGTTTGATTAACAAACTAACTCTAATACAGAATTTGAAGTGATATCGTAGACATTTAAAAGCCTTTCTTTTCTTCTATCACTGCTTAATTTGCTCAATATTTATTACAATTTGGAACAACCCCTTGCTAAAGTAAATAGTTTATAGTTTATATAATTTAGATTCAAAATTTGAGATTCATAGACAAAATAAAGATTCGGATTACAAGATCCAAACTCATAAAATAATGTAGTCGACCCATCTCTATTCAAATCACTTGCTTATTAAAATCGGTTAACTCGATAATTTTCTCAACCTTTCAAGAACAATCAATCAATATTTTCATATTTTGTTTCAGGTGAAAGGATTTCAGATAGAGTACCTAGCGAAAGTACCTGAAGTTAAGGATACGGTTCACAAACACACACTACTTCACCATCTGTGCCATATGGTGATGGAAAAGTTTCCTGACTCCACAGACCTGTACTCCGAGATCGGAGCCGTCACTCGAGCATCTAAGGTCGACTTTGAAGAACTTGCCGCCAATATCCTCAAGCTAGAACAGGAATGTAAAGCTTCTTGGGATCACCTGAAAGTCATCGCTAAACATGATGGTTCCAATATAATGAAAGTCAAGTATGTTTTTACCAGAATAGCAAATAGAGTAGGCCTTTAAAGTGCAAGAATTGCATAAAAACTAATAGCTAACAGGCTTGGACTACCGTTAGCATGCTTGACTATAACCTAAGAGACCAGGGTGCTAATTTAGGTCTGGTTTGTGGTTTTACTCAGTGAGATTTTCCCTAATCTCTCCAGGCCATTGCTCTTTTATTCAGTCAACTATAAAACATGATAATTTTAGCTACTATGGATAGTTAAATTTCTGAAAATAATAAATTTTGCTTATACATTTTAACACAAGGATTATTTAATAGCTTATCCTATGATATAAGGACAAAAAAGGTAATTTTGAGGATATTCACCCTTGTAAGCATTCGAGGGGATAGAAAAACCACAATGATAAATCATGTTTAAAATCATCCCAAATATACCCAGCTGAGATTTTAAACTTGACCTCCCCATCACCGGCAGTAAACTTTATTTTAAGAAATTCCTTAGTCCTTGTGTGGCCACTATTTTGGATAGGGTGAATTTTAAATACCCAAGGTCATGGTAAACAAATCATCATCATCATCATCATCAACAACAATTTCCAGGCTGTGGTTGGGTCAGTTTAGTAAAATGCCTTCATCTTCCTTTATCCTTCCACCATTCTTCTTACTTTAATCGCTTCCATTCTTCTGCTCTTGCACACATTTTGTTATTTGCTCTTGCTATCTCTTTCATGGTCTCCCTTGTGGTATTTTTCCTTCCTACATATTTTATTTCTATCATTCTCTTTGGTATCTTATTCTTTTCTATCCTTATTACATGACTGTGCCATCTCAAACTTGCTTTCTACTATCTCATGAACTCCCTCTACCCCCACTCTTTCCCGGATAACTTCATTCCTAATCCTATTTCTCCTCGTTTCTCCTAGCATGCTTCTCACAAACTTCATTCCCATGGTCTCCATTACTAGTCACTCTTAGGCCTATGTCATGCTAGGATGCCATGGCAGCTTTGCTGCTTCAATGCCAGTTACAAAACAAAGAAATCAATTGTGCATCGCACTCCTAGCTTTGCTGCCAGTATGGGTGATGAGACACTGCACTAATGGCAGCGCTCCCATAAGGGAACACAAATATCAACAAAGCTGCCACCGCATCCTAGTGTTATATAGTCCTTAGATTCAATGTTCATGTTTCTGCGGCATGTGTGACTGTGGGTACAAAGTACGCCCTATACAGCACTTTCTTACACTGAGGCACTTACAAACCTATAAAACAACATAGTAAATATATAAAGTTGGATGAAGTAGAGCTGAGAAAGGCACAGAGTTTAAAATATCTCGGAAGCGTGATTGAGGTGAAGGGTGTGAGTAGAGAGAATCTAATTAGTTGAGGGGCAGCAGGTAGACATATGTTTACAAAAACCATGTTGGTTGTTGTAGATCTTTAAAAACTATTACATTTTAACATAATTACGTTTAATGACTAATTCAACATGCATGAATAGTTCTTAAAAGTTTAATAAAACCGTTTGAACCTTTCCAACAACTCTGTAGCTCTAGTTGAACAATTGAAACAAATATAAAGAATTTATGTGAGTCACACAGATAATTAATTAGTGTTTCTGGATATATTGTGCATACTATGTCTTTTCCTTATTTCAGGATGTCTGATTTTCTGGCGGACTGTGCCGAGAGGATAATAGTTCTTGATATTGTGCATCGGAGAGTTATGAATCGGTAATAGCCAAATACAAATACTATAAAAAAAAATTTTTTTTTAACACATAGTACCTGCTTTTGTTTTAATAATGCATGCTAATCATACTATAATATTTATAATCACTATGACTGCTATCAGTATTATGTTTAGCAATGAGGAGGCCCAATTGGCTTAATGATTTTATGATAATGGAAATTGATAAAATAAATAAAAAAAGAAAAGTAAACAAAATAGTTTAATTAATAAGGCCCACCTAGGGGATCAATTTTTATCAATTTCCATTATTATAATATAATCAGTATTAGATAAAGAAGTTAAGGAGGGTACACAAAATATTCCCATGAAACCTAAAAATGTAAAAATATCTCAAAAGGGCTCTACTTTTTAATAGCATATGTTCTAGTCTTAGACGCTGTCCCATCAATTTTGAGAAGCTTAGTAAAAATGTTTGTTAACTAATAACAATATATAATCATGAACTATGATTGTCCAGGTTCCATAAGTTCCTCCTGTGGCTGGGTATCCCCATGCACAGGGTGCAGGACATGAAGCCCAACGAGCTGTGTCGCATAATGTCCGAATTCTCCTTGGAGTACCGCACCACCCGCGAGAGAGTACTGCAGCAGCTCGAGAAGAAAGCCAACCACCGGGAAAGAAACAAGACGCGCGGGAAGATGATCACAGAAGTGTGTCACAACAAGGTGACTATACCCCGCCTCCCCCTCCCTCCTTCCACATGTTCCAACAACACACACACGATATGAATAGTGCTTATTAACTCCACATGTTAACTAAAATAAATTATTATATATTAAATTGTTAGATTTCCATCTCAACTCAGAATGAATGACAGAGCTAGATGTGTGCTTTGATTTTTTCCACAACATATTTTATCATTCCTTCTCCAGATGAATGCTGATACATTACAGGTCATATTTATATTTTAGTCTTAGGAGTCAACCAATCTACCAGTACATGATTAATAAGAAATTTATATCAAACATCCAAATATCAACAATAAATATGACCCATAAAATTATACCCTAAATTCACAGATTAAATCAAATATTAGCTAAGATAAAAGGATCTATACTGGTAAAATGAGCTAAGACGTCAGTCTTAAGGGCTGATATGTCAATAATCCTCAGTGTTTTGGGTGTCAATACTGGTTTATCTCTCTGGGATCTCCAGAGCTTTGGGTATCAATACTGGTTTGAGACTTTAAGTGGAGATACATCAAACATTACATAAATCAGAAAATTACAATATGTGCATGTTAAGTGCCTCAAAATACAATTTATATATGCACGCATGCACACAAACCTAAAGGTGTCCTCAAAATTAGTGCCTTAATTTACATGACAGTTCTGGATGGATAAATAAAAGAAAAATTAACAGATTTCAATCAATTCTTTCTTGGAAAGCTTCCGAGAGTCTATTTTAGTTTGAGCTCACTAAATATATGATATTAAAATTTAACAATATAAATTAATCATTTATGAAAATTAGAAAGAATCTTTGAAATAATAATAATAATAATATCAATAATATATAAAAAATGAAAAGAACATATATTTGGATGACTAAAACAAATTAGCTTTCTGTAGATTAAACATTTAAAAGAGGTTTGAAAGGCAAGCCCTACACACTTACCAGAAAACTGTAGGCCTCAAATTTACAATTAAGAACAAAACAAACTACATAAGTATGACATTTTTGGAGTACATCGGTTTCCTTCTTCAGCAGAAGAAAGTAAACATTAAGTGGACTATGGCAGTACGGCAAAAGGTAGAGATCATGGTCACTTGGTTACTGATGTTGCTTGTTTCTTTACTCTTTTTTTTTGCTTTGATTCTGTAGTTGCTTATTCACATTCTTAGTATATGGATAGAATGTTGTAATTTTATTAGTTTTAATTACTGAATTATTAAATTATCAGTTATTTATTATTGTTGTTTATATAACTGGTGTGAGAAAAGGAAATATAGTTTTCTAAGGTTGAGAAGTTGCCTGTATTTGGTTTTATATTGGTGAGCAAGTTCCCATCTACAAAGCTGGGAAGCATTGCAACTATTGGGTAGGGCTCGTATTACTCTAGTGCTACAGCATGGGTTAAAATCTGTATTATGTCTTTGGACATGAAGTGCTACTGCTTTTTCAGGATAGTTGTGGTTGGTATCAAACGGTAACCATTATTTTGGTGCCTGAATATTCCTATGGTGAGGCCATTGTACTCAGCAATACAGTAGTTGCATTGTAACTACTGTATTGCTGAATACATGGGCCTCATCTCGGGAACACTCAGACAACGAATTAATGGTCATCATTTTGACACCAACCAGTAGCACTTCATGCCAAAACACATAATTCAGATTTTGACACATGCTGTAGCACTAGAGTCATACGAGCCCTCCCCACTAGTTGTAATGTTTCCCAGCTTCATAAGTGGAAGCTTGCTCACAAATATAGTACCAAATACAGGGACCCCGCTGGTCTCAACCTTAGATAACCTTTTCTCCTTTTCTTCCAAGCAGGCCTACTCACACTAGAAAGTAATTTTTATATAAATAAAAGCTGATAATTTAATAATCAAATATAATATAAATACAATATCATATCTATCTACCAAGAATCAAGACACAAGTTTGAACATGCAACAACAATATCTAAGTGTCCATTATCTATCTACCTCTAGCCATGATGCCATAGTCCATTTGGTGTTTTACTCTCTTCTACTAAAGAAGCAGACTGACTTACCCCAAAAATTATTCGATTATGTGTTTTTAATTGTGAACTTTGAAGCCTACAGTTTTATATAAGTGTGTAGGCCTTGTCCTTATATCCTCTTTTCAATGTTTAATTTAAAATTCCTTTTTGGGTCAATTCTTACTTTGTATCATTCTTTAACTAAAATATAATTTTAGCAATAATAAATAACAAGATTATTTTTTAAGTAACTTACTTTAAGTAATTGACCTTGACACTATCCCAGAGAGAGATATTCCAATATATCAGAGAAAGAAGTTAAATAACTTTGTTTTAAGGTGTAGGTATGTATAGTATCTATATACTAAATGTTTCCACAAAGATGTACTTATTAAGTCCTGCACTAAGCTACTTGTGTAGTTTCTACCATACAAAGAGGTACTGCCTGCTATTATTTTCTAACTAGCAAAGTGGTTTACCAAATTTTCCTTCTTTCTTAGGTTGGCAAGTTCCGTACGAAGGAAGATCGAGCAGATGCTGAGCTACGACAGTTGCTAGGGAGTGATATTTCAGATGTTGAGAGTATACATGGTAGCTTGCCATGGAGAAGACAACGTAAAGATATGGGTAATTTGGAGCTTTTTAAGGAATTTATGTTCTTTAGATATCAAATTATTTTAGGTGCATTAAGTTCACACTCCCTAATGAAGAATTATGACCAAGCAATACCTTTCTTTGACGAATTAAGGACTGGAGTATTTAGCTTGAAAATGCACTAGAGCCACCAAAAAATATACATAGCTAGCTATATAACTCTCGTGAATGCGTGCAACACCCGAGCACAAAATTAACACTGTCTTAATACTGTTACCACAAAAATAATGTAGTATGAATATTTTGGGTTTATTAAGCACAAAAATAAGTAAAATTAATATGTCTAACTACAAATATAAGGGTTTCAATGTGAACAATTTAAAAAATTTGTGCACAATTAAATACTTCTAAGACTGAACGACAAAAGAAATAAGATGGTGCAAGGTGGTGACAAAATGCAACAAAAGAGTAAAGCAATGAAATTTGAAGTTGTGAAAGTCGAGGTGTTTCTGTAGAATGAAAGCTTTGTAAAGGAATTGAACAATAAGCATCGATTTTCTCTGAGAGACAGTCCTTACCTCCTAGTCCTGTAGCAACAATCCAAAGTTTGAAGTGAAGCGTGTTTCTATTTCACTGTAAACTCTATATTATGTTCATTCCTTTTATTTGCTCCTATCCCTGTTTCTTTTCCCCTGGTTAACACCACTCCATCACTCAAATTGTTCTGTATGACATTTTCCTTCAGGCCGTTCGGTATTCAGCCCACTAGCACGTGATGAGCTGGTAAATGGTAACTTGACTGATGGAGATGACGAGATTCTCGAGAGTTTGGTGAAGACAGCCACAAAGGCCCCCGCAACTCGAACAGCGCCTCGAGAGAGGAAGCGCACCAGAAATGCTGACCGTAAGTCATGTAAGTAGCATGGTACATTGTTGTATACTTATTGTCTGTAGCTTGATTATCATTTACTGTGTTTTTGTTTCATTGATGCGCAGCAAAACCTCCATTGTCTGCGCATTTTGGGTCAATTTTTATGTAATTAAAATGTCCTCTTTTAGAAGAAGGTAGAGGAAAGTTGGATAGAAGACATATACAAGTGAATGAACACCATTGGCTTTTACATTGAAAAGGAGAACACATTTTACACTTTACATTGCTGCCACTGAACAACGAGGTAATGGTTGCTTCTTGAAGAAAATTGATTGTTACCGTCTAATCACCCGAGCTAGGGTAAATTCTATGGGAACTCATCAGGAAGGAGTGTGAAATGTGCCACACAATTTACTAAAAGAGGAAGTTTCGGAAGTTGTTAACTTTGACCCCTCAACAGAGGCTGCCTCTTGAAGAAAATTAATCGTTACCGCCCTATACCCTGACATAGGCTTAGGAAATCATCAGGAAGGGAGTTTAGAAAGTTGTGTTGCGCATTTCACACTCCCTCCTGATGAGTTACCAAGCCTAGGTTAGGGGATTGGGTGGTATTCACGTGGCAGCATTGTAAAGTGTGAACTGTGTTTTTCATTTCTTTGTGTAAGCCATATGGTGTTTGTTCCCTTTTATTTATATCCAACTTTCCAATGTCTTCTTACAACTATCAGATTTATATAAATGCACCATTAGGAAATGTTTATATGTCACATTTTATTAAAGAACGCTTGATATGAACTGCAAATATTTATAGGGAAGAATTACTTTTACCGTTTACAGCTTTATGTTCTTTTTGTTATAAACTGGTGTTAAAGTATAGCTATTTTTACTTCAAATAGTACCATTTCTTTTTTAATGCAGCCCCTTCAGTATTTTATACTTTCAATGTGACTTTTAAGATCAAACTCGTTTGACATGCTTGCCTTAGATATTCAACATTAAGTCATTTTTAAGGAGGTTAATGGGAAAAAATATTATAAGTTTGGATAAATCTATTGATCAAGAATTGGTCTATAGATATTGTAGTTTTATGTAATCAATTGTTTTTTTTAAGTGTTGGCACTGCTTACTGTGAATCTTTTTACCTCCATTTGACAGATCTATGTGTTGAAGTTTTTACATTTAAAAAAAATATAAGTTCTTTCTTTGTGTACCCATATTTCATGTTGTGAATGTTGATGTCCACTTTTGCTTTTCTATTGCTAGCCTTTCACACAAATTTAATTATCACTTAATTGAATTAAGCTTTTCCTAAACTTCAATAGAAAACTTATAGGTTTTTGTGTTTTCAATAAACAGCTGTCCATCCACACTCAATTAATAGTACTTGTTTTTCCATTGTCACTCCCAATCAGTATATATTTCGCTTACACTTATTACACTAATGACAGAGTCTACTTAGAATAATATTTTAGTTTCAAGCAGTAGCATACCCACAGGGGGACTTGAGGGGGATCTATGCAGATCTGATGAGAAAATAAAATGGGGGAGGCGGGGTGGTATGACCAGTCAAACATTGTGAACAAAGAAAATATCAGGTGATCAGAAATAGTCTCTATATCAATCACCAAATGTATTTATTTCACAGGAGTGGACTATATTTCATGGAATGGAAGTGGGATATCTTCACACTTAGAAAATATTAATCTTTGGTCACTAGGATTTACTAGCGTTATTTCCTAAGATTATTGTTTAGAACACTCAACAATTTTTTCTCTTTTCTATGCGTATTTAAATATTATAAATAATCGGTGATTTTTGTGACACTAGGCATATATTATATTAAATATTATGTAATCGTTTAGCCAACTTTAATTAGGGCCTATCTATTTGTTATTTTGTTAGATTATCACATTTACAATAGTAAAAATATGAATGATCAAGTTAACAAATACCAATAGAAAACATTCCAAAAAGGTTTCTGGGTGTTTATAATAATAAAAAATTGCCTCCAGGGGTTTGGGGGAACCTCCCCTCAAGCTCAGCTAATGTCCCCCCACCCCCCCCCCCCCACCCCCCCCCCCCCG
>CABFVX010004226.1:6035-30397 GCA_902151425.1 Timema shepardi | reverse complement strand
CCCCCCCCGACTTCACAATGCTGCATACACTATTGGTTTCGAGCAACCCTATTCAAGATTCAAGGTGTGCAAAAACTTTAAAAATTTAAACTTTACATTTATTGGAGATCGAGGTTCAAATCTCGGTCGAGTGTGCTAAGGGTGGTATTTTTCCTGAGTGGTTTTACACCCATTATACATGAAAATGTGGGTGCAATTCCTCTAAATTCAACCTTCCCTATCCCTAACACCTTAGTGTAATTGTTACATGTATGTATGACCCAGGTTGGAAGTAAAAATATAATCTAAGTGTTTAAGAAGGAAGCCAACCCTAAAGGATAGTAGGGCTAGGTCATGGTATAAGCTTCTCTTTTCAGTTCTCTCTTAATTTCCTAATACACTATTTACACTTCTGTCTTCTTGTCTGTATTCTTTCTCACACAATTACACATATTTTTAATTTATAGAAGTATTTCTTTGATATATATATATATGTGTGTACTAAGTATAACATTAATTCCCAAACAAACATTGCTATAAAAAAAATTAAAAATAATAATCCGAAGCTCCTCGTCATCAAATGTTTCCAGCTTGTGGCTGGGTCTGTTTAGTAAAAATGCCTCCATCTTCCTCTAGCCTTCCACCATTCTTCTCCTCTCACTTGCACACTTTGCCCATCTCTTTCTTGTCTTCCCTTGCAGTTTTTTCCCTACATACTTCATCTCCATCATTCCCTTTGGCATCCTCTCCTTGTCCATCCTCATTTCATGCTCATACCATCTCAGTCTTGCACCCTCTGTAACCCCACTTAAAACCATTTAAACTAAACTATGTTAAACTTTCTTAACACATTCCTTGCTTTTTTCACGATTGTTAAGCATATTATTCAATGAAATATTACTCCCAGAAGTCCATATAATTTCCCCCCTTCTAATTTAAGGAACACTTCCTAAACACCTAACTCACATATCACATGGTAAACCTGCACATTCTACTCTCTTGCTTAGCCAGAACTAGCTAAAAAATAATTTTATGAAATGTATAATGCATGATTGGATTGATTGATACATTGTATACAAAGTTATATTTGCTTCATCTCGTGCTATGCTCATTAAAAAGACTGAGCTTTTTTTAGAATGTAGATCCAACCAAAATCATCCTTTTTATTTTGATCAATTCCACCCATTAATGAATAAAACTCAAAACAAGTCAAAGTTAGAATTGCATGCTCAATATTATTATAGATCATGAATCTTTCACTTTGAAGAAACTGATATTTATAGTGGTGGTAACAACTGATATTATTTAATAGGCAACCATTACCTCTGTTCAATGGAAGCAATATAAATTATGAACTGTTTTTTTTCTTAGTTCATTATGTCTCTCCTATTTGTTTCTATTTCTTTTTCCTCTACTTTCTTACATGTATAAAATGCAACCGACCAAACTATGACACAACCAAGACTAGCCATAATAAAGCTACAGTATCAACAAGGGTTGGTAAATCAATAAAGACTTTAAACATTAATGTTTGGAGCGAATTGAATTGGTTGAAAAATAATACCTATACGTGAGGATTGAACCTGAGACCTTGACTAAGCGCGTCCAATGGTCTACCACAGAGATATCCAGGATTAATTTGGTGCTTAGGGTCATTCTCCATACATAGTTAAGGCAAGAGTCATATATGGACTTGTCCACCCACATTCAAATAAATCCTTAATAACACTAATTTTAACTTTTGTGTAAAACTAAAGTTTGAGGCAAGAGAGCAGCTTGGGACATATTAACTTTCTTGGTGTGGTTGATAGTGATAGTGATAGTGATATTATGAGCTTGATTTTCAACTGTTATCTAGAAAAAATAATCTAGGCGGCGAATATTGAAAAACCTAATATGCAGGAAAACAAACAATCAGAAATAAAAAAGTAGATTTATTGACTCCCAAGTAACCTTATTTTAATTAATGTACGTTTATGAATATTGTGGTCACAACCTAAAAATAAGCATTTGTATCATTCTGAGGAAAGTTACAGCAAGAGAGTTATAATTTAAAATGTATTTTAGTGGGATGACCTTTTAATTCAAGTTACCTCAGTATACCCACTCCTTTGTTTTGTATTAATTTTATTTAGTAAATATTATTTGTCACAATTGAGATATTTTTTTTTAAACAAACTTCAAATTATTTGAGATAATTTAAAATCACCATTAAATCAAATAGTATGTTATTGACTGACATTGTCGAGAAATTTGCACTGTCCTTTATATATATATCCAACAAAGTGTGAGCATCAAACAACACTTGAATGTCATGACCGATGAATTGTGTAACTTGGATTCCACAGAAACCCGCCCGTTGACCTGCCCACCTGCCTGCCCCTTAAAATACCTCCAGAATTGTTCCTTAGATGGTGTTGGAAACCTAATGATTGTCCGTTTCTCCCTCCAGTAAAGCGGTCGCGAACTCGCGAGAATAACGTGGTGGAGGGTAATAGGGAGTCGCCTTAGCAATGGTGGTACGTTCTGGAAAGGCTTGCAACATGCTTGATAAGATTGCTTTTACTGTTTTTGTAGTAGTGCTGATTTATAGGTAGTTATTTATGTACGCTCTGTTTTAACAAAATATAGATCATTAAAACTGAATGGCTTAAGAACCTCATTGAGGTGTATGCTAAGAGTTGTAGTGCATTTTAAAATTAAGAAGAGTAGGGGTGTGTGAAATTTCGAAACTTCAACTTAGCTTCGAAAAAAATTCCATTCTAAAGTTTTGCATATAAGAATATTGACAGTTAAAATACTCAATTTATGTTCAATTATAGCCATTCTAAGATGCTATATACTGTACATTGCAAATCAATATTTATTTGAAAAACCTGAAGTAATTTAATTTTAATATTTGGTAATAACTTTATTTATCACAATAAAATGAAATATTCCAAAATAACTGTGCAATAACACATTTTACAAGTAATTTTAGTGCACAGGTTATATAACTAACAAAAAATATTTGGACTTCGATTCGGATTCGAGAATATTTCATATATTTGATTTGAATTGAAAAAGTGGATTTTGCACACCCTTAAAGAAGAGGTTTATATATTTTTTTAAATAGAATGTACATTTGATTTTACAGTTTTGATAAACTAGATTTTTTTTTTGTGTTATGTCAACAATGATCTTACATGTTGTTAACTAATTTGGATAATAATTTCATTTTAATAACTTAATGCATTAAATAAATTGCACTAAGCATGTTATAATAAAAGTAGAAAAACACTAATACACATTAACAAACACATCAAAATTTTAATGACACATGGCATCTTCTTCAGGAATGAGTAGATTGAACAGGAAGTTGGCACCACTGAAACCAACTGATTGTTGAATATAAAAATATTTAATAAAATATTTTGGACAATAGTTGAAAAGTTGAATAGTTGAAAACTAACATTTTGAGAATGTTTGATTAAATCAAATACAAATAATTAATTAATTAAAATAAACAGTGCTATGTTAACAGTGAATTACCCTCCTACAAGATATTAAATTAAATATGTTGCATACAGACTAGCATTTAATGTATGCATTCCATCATTTGTATATTTTGAAAACATTTAACATGATTGTTTTAATAACTAATTAATAGACCTTCTCTATCTTTGGTTCATAATTTACTGAATGAAATTTTGATGCTAGTGTTTCAACTTAACTAAACTTATTTTGATTTGTTACCTTGCTTGTAGCATGTGTATGTATTTTCTTGCTCTGGTTTATTTGTGTGGAAAACTAAACATATATTTGTCTCATATAAGTTTATGTACATTAGATCCAATCATTTCATCAATACCTGATAATAAATAATAATGGCAGTGTTCATTATTCACCAGTCAGAGATATAATCCCATTACAGTTTCGATATGCCAAGTTTTGTCAGGGGTGGCATGACTTAATGAAAATGCGCTATACATGTAGATTTTCCCCTACCACTCAATAATGGCAATAGTCACACATTCATTCATCACCATTAGTGGTACAGCTCCATTTATATGTATGGTAAATCTGTACGTCCTGTTGCAAAATTTATCGAGACTCTTCTGAGCTACCTATTTTTTGACGAAACAACCTACAAAAGTTTCAAACTACACTAAAGTCATAATTATCCGGCCTAAAGTGGCAGCATTCTGGGCCAAATAATGGAAAAGCCAGATAATACAAAATCTGGGAGTTAATATTTTTCAGTATGGGTTTGCCTCATTTAGCTACGCCTCGCACACACCTCCTTTGACACAACTTTTGTTTCCAGCCAAATTGAAACCGTGCCGCTATCTATGCCGACCTTATGTACGTGACTGCAATAGTATTCTATCATATGTCAACCGCATTGATTGCAGCTATGCTTTGCTTTCGCCAATGTAACATTTGTAAGGCGTTTATGATCTAAATTTTATTAATTTCTAGTGGATATCTACCGTTTTTTTTAACACATTTGTTAACACGGAGAACTGTAAAATAGCCAAAATGTACCTCATATAATTATTCATGCTTATTGCTTGATTCTATTTTGAAATTTCTTAGATTTCAACAATTCAAATCATCATATGCATCAGACACAAAAATAATGCATCAATTAATTTCCGTTAGATATGGTTGTTAGTATGTGTGTGGTGAAAATTAAAATTCGCATACTCACTCAATAAGTATTTTTAATTGTAAAAACTATTCTTGACCAATGGTACGATTTTGGTAGGAAGAAACTTTTAGAAAATACAAACGTATTTGTAGGGTTTAATTGAAAACATATTACTATATTTAAATGTTTTATAGTTATTGATGATATTTATCAACAGTGACAAAGTACAGATCACACAATTTGATGTATGAATATGTTAAAGTAGATGTTGTAACTTTTATAACTGTGAAATAAGGGCTTTCTATGAAAATAGAACACAAAACATTCAGTTATGTTTGAAACCATCACAATCACAAACCGAGCGCAACAATATTTTAGTATCGTTTGTTTTATAAACTTTGAGACTCAGGGAAGAGTTGCATGGTTAAAAAGTTGAAAAATAATATAGGTCTTGAATGTTAATACCAAATTCACTAATCTGCTTATTAATTCATTTCTAGGCATCAAACACTAAAATAGTTAATTATAAAATGTTATATGTCACAATTAACCGAACATATTGAAGTACTATCAAACTAACATAGCCTATGCTCAATTTATCATAGTTGATCTTTTTAAAGTTTAGCTTTATTTTTTCATGAGAATAATTGACTGCATCATAGAGACCATAATTCCTTATTTTATGCCAAGCATATTTTGAAACACACTATTAAATGTGGCTTTAAAGTTAGTTTTTAATATCTACATTCAAAATTAGCTAGGATTAGTTTATTATTTGTTTAACATGTAATTATGTAGAAGAGGCACACCCCACCAAGTGGGGTACCTATATTAAAAAGTGGCTTATGATAAATTATCACTTTACAAATTACTAAAGCAATACTGTTAACAAATGGGGGAGAAACTACATCAAGAAGCTGAATTAAATAGACTTTGAAATAAATTATCAAATGCAGGGCTGGATTTAGAGCTACACAGGCCTTGGGGCTGTAAAAAATGGGAGGCCCCATCATTAAATAAATTATTTTATTTTCAATGTTTCAACATTTTATCATTTTTTCTTAAAAAAACTAACTGTTAAAAGCTTATTATTAAAGGTTTTATTAAAATAATAAAATATTTTCATCACTATAAATTAGATAGTTTATTTAGAACAAAAAATTTTCCATTTATATAGTTTGTTTTTAGTTTACCTTGATAGGGATATAAAATGGTGTTGAAACCTTTTTTTATTATTATTGCAATGGTTTGGGGTGTTCATGGTAAAAGGGAAAGTCCTATACACTTACCAGAAAAAGTAGGTCCTAAGGTTCACAACAAAATATATCAAAGTAATGGTTGCAACATATCAGCTCATTTCTTGAGTAGACGAAAGTAGAATATTCTAATCAATTATTATGATTGTGATTATTATTATGATTATGATTATGATTTTGCTTCCACAATCTCTACTACCACTAAGAGCATAAGAGAGGTGAAAGTATATAGCTGACATGGAAATCGCCAATTCATTTGGCAAGGAACGTAAATAACTAGACACCGTATATATATATATATATAAAAAAATCCTGACAATAGAACAAAAATATTGAATAAATACAGGAAACCAAATTGTTTTTGTGTAAAAATGGTCAACTCAACCTCATGAGAACAAATGAGGATCTACTTGAATGAAAAACTAGTGCCTCAGGTCTATAAAACTGAGATAAACGGCCAGAGAATTGTTTGTGCTGACCACATAACACCCTCTATCTGAAGTTGTCACCATATTTGCAGCCGCTCAATAGGTATGGCTCAATTGCAGGTTGACACCATGGAGTTTTGGAGTGGCAAAGTGTGATAAAAAAAAATTACCTCTATCGTTTAAGGGGTGGAAAAGGGGGAAGGGGAGGTTAAAATACTCAAAACTCTCCCACCCTCCTTCTCACTATAACTACACCACCGATAGTAATTATTTCTACCTACGACCACTCATGATAAATTAGTCACAGCCCAGTCAATGCAATGAAGTAACACCTGAGCCCACAGGGCCTGTAATGCGGACCCAATGGTATAAGGGAACTTTAAATTGTTATAAATTTGGTGGAAATAATTTTAATCAAATAACATGTTCTGACTATTGACGATTGAGATAGTTTAGAATGTTTATCATAAAGTGCTGTATATTATAACTAAGCTATAGCATTATTTCAATTATTTCATTCTGTTTTAAATATCCTAGATTTTTTTCTTCATACAGTCAAGCTGACTGAATGATGACAATCCCAACACAAAACCTAGGCTAAAACAGTCATTATAAGTTGTGATTACTAAATAAGTAATAATTTAGAATTATTAATTATTTCTTATAACATTTATTAAGGTGACATTGTAACATTTATTAGATGACTTGAAAAAGGGGGCCCAAAAATAAACCTTGCAAGGGGGCCCAAGCTTAATCTGTTACGCCATTGTGTCAATGTTCTACTCTCTTCTGCTGATAAAAGGACTTGATGTATCCTGAAAATTACTTTGCTGTATTTTGTTGTGTTTTGAACATCAACTTTAGGAGCCACAGTTGTCTGGTAAGTGTTTAAGTCGTAGCCTTTTATCATTACTTCAAGGATCATTGAGATTTTAATCACACTTTTTGGAGGAATCTTTTCACACAGGTGTAACTAAACTAGTGAATGTATTTTTCCTGAGTTTCACAGCGCATTTTCAAGTCATAATAGAAAAAAAAGATACTAAAATTCATGGGAACAATAATCTAATTTATAATCAAAGTGATAAATAGTCACTCAACAAATATAGTAATTATTAATATATATATATATTCACAATTAAATAAATACTGTGAAACTTAACAATATTTATAATACATTTATAAATTAATCAAACTTTTATAATCTTAAAACTGTAAATAATTTGATTTTTCATATAAACCTAAGCATCACTTTTATTTATAATATATCTAAACATTTATTAAAATATTCTTAGTGTTACACGACATAACACAAAATAGGACCATGAAATATTATCATGAAATTTTTAACTGTTATTTGTGACTTGTTTTTTAATAAAATAAACCTCATATTTTTATTTTTCAGTACGAAGAACACTTAAAAATGGTCTCTCCGAAGAAGAGAAGAAACACCTTGCAACTTACATCAAGGGCTACTGAGGGGACCTCAGGTGTACAGTGACTGTGATATCAGGCGAAACACTAAACAAGACTTACCGTATACGGTGCTTTGTGATATTTACTGAGCAGCAACACCACTAAACCTATCGCTCGAACACCAAAGTCTTTTTTTTTTCTCTGTCTAAACCATTCATTTAATATTACAGATTTTTTTTAATATGTATAAAATAATTATTACTTTTTAAAAGTGTGTTCCTAGTCCTCTATTCTTCAAAACGTATTATATGCTTGTGTTATATTTCATTGAGAAGAAATATTTCAAATTTATCAAATATTTTTGTTTTAACAGTAATCACTGAACAGGACTGAAAATATCACTGCATTTTTTTTCTTTCTTTCTTGTTTGGTTTAACTTTGCCATTAATTTTTATAGACAACATTTCTAACCATTTAAAATATTGATAGAAATTTAGTATATCCTGTGTCAGTATTGTGAATTTATAGAATTTAGAAATTTGCTTCCATTTAAAAACATAATGATGTATAAATGTGTATGTATTTTGAATATGTTTTTGTGTAGAAAGTTTTATAGTATTTTATACGATCAATGATTGATACAATGTGATTGATATAATATAGACCTTGCAACGAGCGAAGTTGCTATGATATAACCATTTACTGTTACAGTATATGTGCCGATATATAATTCTGCTTAGATCTATAGTAACCGATTATTATTTATTATTACATCATTTTATTTAGTAAAAAAATTCTGCTTTTCTCTTAATTTAATTAAGTTTATACAATATAATATCTAAGGACAGATATTTTAAAAAATAAATAATAATTCGCATCATAGTTAGAAGCATGAAAAAATCAAATCATATCCTTATGATAAAGTCAAACATGTTTCTATTATTGTCTAGAATGTGAATTAATATAAACATCAAATATAAGTTTGTGTAAATATTTCTTAATGCTATATATTGTTTTAACATATATGAATACATATTATGTTATACATATTTGGAAGAAGCTACAGGAAAGGTTGATAAAAAGTGCATAAATAAATGGCCTTTACAGTGAAAAGAAGAACACAATTCACACTTTAAGTTGCTTGTTATTATTTTCATTTTAAAAGTCATATTGTGTTTGCTCCCTTTTATACTTTTCTACCCACCTTCCTTGTACCTTCTTCCAAATACGTATTACAAAATAGCTCAAAGAGCTTATGTTAAACATAGATCATCACAGTTTTTATGTAGGTATAATTGGATATTCTTCTTATATTAACTTAACCTGTGTGCACACATGTGTATACTGGGTGGAAAGTGTTTGGTTAGTTCAATAAAATCACATCACATCTTTTTTTTTTATCAACTAGTCCATAGCGGCAAAGAGTCAAATGGAACTTTTTATTAGCATTGATCCTTACGGAGAATTGCCAAACCTATTATTGTCTGTTTTGATATAGTTAAGCAATTAAAGTACATGTTGCTTCGGTAAACAATCCAAATGTTGTATTTTTTTTCCCCATACATTTCATTAAGTAGTTAAATCCCCTGCATAGGAAGAACCTTAAATAAACTTTCAAAAATGTACACGCTCTACTTTAACATATTCATACGCCATGTAATTTTTTCTCCGGTTGTCAATTTTGACAGCTGTTAAGAAAATAGTGAACTGTTGGCACTGTTGGCTATCCTACAATTATTTTTATATAATCCAAAGGTTTGTTCCTTTGTGGAGTTGATTATGTTAACAGTGTATGTGTGTGGGTGTGTGTGTGTGTTTTAACTATAGTAGGATTCTGGTATGAAGAACACTATCAGACAGCTACAAAAGTTACTAAACAATTTTAATGTATTCATAGGTCAAGTAATATGATCTATAACCGTTACTTTGATACATATTATCAATACCTATAAAATTATATTACTTATATAATAATACGTATATTGTTGACCACAAAAAGTATGTCTTTATTTTCTAAACTGTGCTTCCTAACAAAATCAGAGTATACCTCCTAATCAAAGGCTATTAACAAGTTGATTTATCTATTTATCCGCTGGAGGTGGTTACATAGTCCAGGTCAGTAGTGTGAACCCCTGGCGTTGTGACCCCACTTGACTTCCTGAATTATCGAGGCATCACCAACTTTTTTGTGTGTGACAAAGATGCAACCTTTTTAATCCTGTAGGCAAAAATAAATTTGTTTTCGCTGTAAACCTTAAACCATAAACGTTAGGTGTATGAGGAGAAATCTCCACGTAAATAGGAGGGAAAAGTTTGTTTTATTTAGTTGATGTCTTCAAAATACTTCAGTGGGATCGTAATCACGAAAATCTGGTGCATCATTGGTTGAAGACTTTACTCCTTCAATAGACTGATTTAACAGCTACAGAGTGTTTAGGGCACACATCTCTGTCGGGTGAACTGAGGGTGGTGTTTCCTAAATTGTATCCCTTTCTCCTTTCACAATAATGCAGTTAAACTTCATCTAAATCCTATCTTCTTTATCCCTCCCTACCTCGTCTGTACAAATATGCAGATAGCTCGAACAGGTGATAAGATGTGCTGCACCAAATGATTTGATTCAACAAACAAATGATGAGAAATGTAAAATGTAACTACACCAGATAAACACAGCATATCAAGGCGGAACATTAGTCTCCCAGGTAGGTTTACCTTTGCGGTCACATTAAGAAGTAGATAGTAGTCTGGAGTTAATATTCATTTATTTGAGGTTTTTAATGTGCACTATCTGAACTGATAGATTATATTAGCACTCGACATATATATTAACTCAAATCTAGAACAGACATAGCACCCAGCCACCGGCAATTAATTCATCTCCGTGAAAGGGGAAATCCACATTTCATCGACGATAAATTTTTCAGTCATGTAAGGATTCAAGCCCGGGATCCTTAGCTCTGTAGTCAGACACACTACCAACTGAGCTAAAGCGTCAGAGAGTGGAGTTTATAATTATGTTGAGTTAAATCACTAGTACGGATAAATAGTAAGTATCTACTTAGCTTTTAAAAAGATATATATATATATATATATATTCGTCCCATATTTTACATTTAATAATATAGAAGACCAAACATATATATATTTATATATATATTCGTCCCATATTTTACATTTAATAATATAAAAGACCAAACATATTAAAAATTGAGACACACTGCATGTTTAATATGCATGTTTATTTCTACAAATGCTCTTACGATAACAAATTTTGGCTATCATTCCTTGTGATAGAAAATTAATTGTGTTTTGTGTAAGCCTACATTTTCTAATCTTGTTTAGTATTTATTAGAATTCTTTATAATTTTTAATTTCCAATAGTATTTCACAATACACTGATTGATTCACAAATAAAATATTATCTCTCCTTATTAAATTCCAAAATGTGTTTCAAAATATTAAATTATCACTATAAAAAAGAACTTGTATTTGCTCACTAAGCCCTTACTAGCCCTTTTTTGTGTTGTTTAGCTTATTGAAGTATAATGTAACTACAATAAATATTATATTTAGAGGTAGATTGAATCCACTCTTCCTAGAACTCAAGTCCCCATTTAACCAACATCTTGAATCCAAATCTTAGAAAATACTATGCTTATGAGATTTGATTTGTTTTCTTCCATTATGATTTTGTTCACAGTTGTAAGTTAATGATAAGGACTCTTATCATTATGTTTGTCTTACAACTGTTTTGCCGAACTAATAGTTAACATAATAATACAGGCAAACCCCGTTACACACGGCAGATGCGTTTCCAAGAATTGCCGCGGATACTGACTCAGCGTAAAACGGGAATCTCTTAACATGTAAGATTAAGAATTATGTTCAAATATATTCAATAAGTTGCAGTTAATTCTTAATTACAACATTGTTAATAATAAATTTGGCTGTGTTTAGTAAGTATCGATATAATTTAGTAAAAATCAAGTAATTTATATTGAAAAAATAAAGAAATAGCTAAAGTTACTCTTTACTTAAGAACTTCTTAATAAGTCAGGGTCGTGTTCATCAAAACTTTATTGCTGAGTCGATCATTTTGAAGGTCTCGGACATAGCTTTTGTTGTGAGTGTTCTCAGAGACTCTAATTTCTCTGGACACGATTCTGATTCCTCTCTAATATTTCCTCTTTGATAGTTATTAGATTTTCATTTGTCAGGTCCTCTTTATGAGAGGTTAGGAGCTCACCAACGTCTGTGAATCCAATCTGTTGTGCCATGCCTACAATCTCTCTCCTCGTGCTCACTCTATATTGCAACATTGGGAATGCCTGCTACATCTTCTTACATACGCCGTTCATGCGTCGAGGAGTGATTTCATTTTAGGCCTCGCGAATTATATCGATAGCAATCTTAATTTTAAACTGATGCCAAAACTCCTTAATGGTAAGTTTATCGTTTGTATCACACTGTTTGATAAGCATTGAGATGGTTCTGCGAAGATAATAACTCTTAAAAGCAGTGATCACTCCTTGGTCCATGGGTTGAACTATAGATGTGGTGTTGAGAGGAAGACATAAAACGTTCATATTTTCATTTAACTGTGCAACAGCAGGGGGATGACTAGCAGCATTGTCAAGCAAACAAGATGAGAATTTTAAAAGGAATTTTTCCCCTATTACAATAAGCCTTCAACTCATCCTGAAGATCTCGGGAAAAAGACTCACAGAAAATCGTAGATGTCATTCACCCTTTCTTATTGGATCTCTAAATAACAGGCAATTTGGTTTTAACATAACCTCTTAATGCCCGAGGATTTTCTGAATAGTAGAGCACGAGGGGCTGTAACATGTAATCCCTGGAAGCGTTTCCTCTAGAAAGAAGTGTGCAGTGGTCCTTGGCCGCCTTGAAACCAGATGCTGTTTTTTCAACAGAAATAAATGTACGACTTGGCATTTGTTTCCAGAAAAAGCCAGTTTCATCGAAATTAAACACCTGCTTTGGTGTGTATCCTCCCTCTGAAATGACTTGTTTGAACGTGATTTGTTTAAATCTCTCAACTGCAACATGGATGCAGCGGCCACCTCTCCAGTCAGTTTTAAATTATGGAATGCATGTTAATATTTGAAACGACTAAACCAACTTAAACGTGCTGAAAAAGCTGCTGGTTCTTAAGCATCTTTTGTGAGATCTTCAATCAGACTCCTCACTTTCTCTTGAATAACAGTTCTGGAGAGTGGCATGTTGTGCTGGTTGTGATGTTATATCCAGTTGGTTAGCATTTTCCCCGATTTCTCCATTGTACCTGACCGTAATTTAGTCACTCTAGTTACACTAAGATTCATAGAAGATTGCACACTTTTACAAATTGATTTCCCATTAGTACGAATAGTTCTTCATGTCGAATCATTCAGTCCCATGACGCGTTGAATGTCAATGCTACGCTTACCTTATCAAACCTATTCAGAACTTCTAATTTCCCTTCTAATGAATGTGATTTCTTTACTCTTGTCACAAATTTACCACGTTTCACATAATTTGTATTTTCCCGACATTTTGTGTCTAAGGAAACAACAAAAGCACAAAAAGAATACACCGCCTAAAGCTGTGTTACTACACTGCCAAAAGAGTGTGTGTACAGCTCTGAGCAGCAAAGGGTGAAGATGATATGTGCAAAGAAGTGTGCACAGAGCATTTTGACAAATGATGGAGTTCGCACATGTTTCCATCTATCAATCAACAAGTGAACCATACAGTTTCCTTGCATCATTGCTACATTTCTCCTCACAAATCAAAATGTGCATATATGTGAATATGCGAATAACGAAAGCGTGTATAGTGGGGTTTGTATGTACCTCTAAAATAATTAGATTTAAGGTTTGAAAAAAATATATATATTTTTACCCAAATTTTATCCAAAGAAAATGGCATACTTGTGATCTGATCGACATGACACAGTCACCAGAATGTCGAGCATTGCTATTTATATGAAAAACCCAAGGCTCACTAATGTTTGCAACCAAGTTGTGGCATTGTCGTCTAGTATGGACACCTGCATGTCTGCCCTTAGTTGTGTGTGAACTGTGCAGCTGCATAGAACCTCGAGATATTAGGGGCCCCATTCTTTCTTATATGACAGAGGGGAAAAAAACAAGTTTGGGTAGGAAATTTTTAATTGTGCGCTCACATGGTAGGCTCCTTGCCTATATAAGTGATCTAGCAAATATTGTCAGAGTATAAAAAACAATTAAAAATAAAATCATGTAATGTTTTCCAGTGTGTGTGAGTAAAGCAAGCTCTCTGTTTTAACGCCGCTGATTTAAATTGGTCTGTCTGTGGTAGAAATATCTCACGATAACTTTTGAATGCATTAGGCTATGTAATTCAAACTTGGCACACTTGTTCTTTGTATCAATATCAATGTCGTTGGGGAAGAAAATCAAACTAAGGGTTGTGGAAAAATCAGAAATCAACCCTTACTTGAATTAAAACACAGCTTCCAGCATTAATATCACATGACCTTTTAGAACATTTCCTGATATCTTATACAGCTGAAAATTGGTATGTATATTCTGTTCACGATAGGTTTTTACCTGGATGACAGTTCGAAAATCATATGTTTAGGTTTTGGGTTGCCAACACTTGTAAAAGATCACAGTTTTGTTATAAATGTAAAGATCTTTAATTACCTGTTATATATTACATTTAAAATAACGTAAACTTAAGTTTTCTCATAATATTTCATTTTTTTAAATAATTTCTTTTTATCCATCTCGAAACAATATTTTAAGCATAATTAAAAGTTTTTATTTTTCGTTTTGGAACGTTGTTGATTATGTATGATATAGTGCACACATCAATACCTTTTAATACAGACATCGCATTTATTGCAAAAGGGAAAATTCTTGTCTTTTTTTTTCCGCATACAATAAATGATTTTATGATTATTTTATCGTATTTTGAAATATCTAACTGAATAAAATATTTTCATCAACTGCATGTCTGCATCATTGTAAAAAACTTGTTTACCGTTATGTTCGTTAGATTCGTGAAAGTGGTGTGAATATTTTTTAAAGTGGAATAAAACTATAAATAAACTTTGTGTCCGACGTCAAATAAATATATAAATAATATTGGCCTAAATTACTGTGGTTAACTATCACATTAATATATTACCATCTGTTTTCATTACAGTCATCCAAAGTGATAGATGTCAGCTGTTGGTGTAGGGATATATTAGGGATTACTTCTAATAACATTTCGAGCTGTCATCCAGGTAAACTTAGCTCGTGAATGACTTATAGATGAAAACTACTGTAATAAAATTAAACCATAATTAAGTTTTCAACATATATTTTTTTAGGGTTGGGGGGAGGGGGGGTGGCAAGCCAACAGGGGGCGCTATAAACGAGGTTTGCTCAGGGTCCCATGTCTGCTAAGGGCAGCCTTAGTCACCTGTATATCAACGAAGGCTTTGTGTACTTGTGTCCTGGTTGTCACATTTTTGTCTCAACTAGATTACAAGTATGGCCCATAGTGTAACATTTTTGCTGAGCCTTTAATCTTTAATATATCTAAGGATTCGAAGATTCTAAGACCCCATTACAACTTATATAATAACTTATTAGGGACCAATAATATTTTCTCTTCCATAATTTGAAATATAAGGTTTTTTTACCATCGTGTCTTACCACCAGTTCAGGTTAAACACATATGTACTAATCACACTAATGTCTTAGGTACAAAGTAAGTTGCATTTAGAGGAAGTGAACCCGCACTTACGTGTAAGGAGAGTGGGAACCCGTTTAGGAATAACCACCCTCAGTATACCTGACAGGAATTCAAACTCTGATCTCGTCATCGAATAAAGATGTTGATATCTAGAGGACCTTTATTATAAATAAATAAAGTTTTCATTCACTAAGTAAGTGATTGGCCATATATTTGTAGAGGTTTGAAAGTTAGCCAATCCCCTCCTTCCTTACTCAACCTGGATTGGCCATATATTAGTCGAGGTTTGAAAGTTAGCCAATCCCCTCCTGGATTGGTCATTATTTGTGTATCAAGAGATTGTTTGACTCCCGAAACTAGACCATAAATACAGCCTTAAAATTTCTAGTGTTTAATCCCAGGTATCTGGTGTTAGTTGTGCCATCTTAGTTTGTTAGCTGTGTACTTTTAAAACCTATACTCATCTTAGTTAATGATAAAATGAATAAACTTCAGGCAAATAAAACTATTCATATTATTATAAGCACATTTCACACTCCCTCTCGATGAGTTCTGATACCCAGGTTGAAAGATTTGGTGGTAACGATAGATTTTATTCAAGAGATGGCCATTATCTCTTTGTCCATGATTGGCAACAATGTAAAGTGTGAATTGTTTTCCACTTCAGGCCTACATTGTAAAAGCTATATTGTGTTTGTTCCTTTTATCTGTTTCTAACAGTTTTTTTTTACTTTCTTCTATTTACAACCGATTATTTTAATATAAGATTGATTGGAGGAATAAAATACAAATTTAAAATACAATTCAAATTTATTCGACCATCAGTCATCTTTAACAACACTCACATACCAAAGATAGTACATCTTTAATAAGATTATTATTAGCACCGCGTCTTACTACCCATTCAGTTGCTTATAACCCGAACGGGTAGTAAGACGCGATGCTAATAATAATAAATTAATAAGAGCTATGCAATTATAATGTATTATTTAAATTAGTTTAAAACAGTAAATAAATGCAGTTTTTTGTTTGATAATATTTGTTAAAATGGTACCAGTATCAGTATTTGGAATGTTTTACGTTACGTTTGTTAACTCTAATTATTTATAATGGAAGATGAGGACATGATATGCATAAATAGTTTATCTCACATAATAACGGTGGAGAGTAAATCTATGTGATCCCAAAATTTATATAATATTATAGGTTATACTGTTTTCTAAATGATTGAAGTTTTTTTACATATATAAAAGTCAAAATGATTTCTTTAAAAATATACACTGTTTTGATAGTTTTTGCTTTTTAATATGCACAGTTTTAAATTTTAAGTCAAGCTATTTTTATAACCCACCAAGTAGCCGGAAAAAAGGGAGTTTGTTGTCAAATTACAACCAAATATACCCATGAATATTTTAAAAAAAAGAGGTGGTACAGCACCTCAATAATTAATTCAGTACTTCATTTGATTAAAATGGGAACTAATATGTCTCATTCAATAGGCATAGGGAAATTTCCCGAATCTTGTAAATTCTATTTACAGAAATGTATATATAATATTTTTTTCATTCATACAATAAAAAACCTATAACCATTATAAACTATTTTTTTTTTTTTTAAATTGTCTTTGTCTTTATTTTGTGTCATTATGACACAATGGTTTATTCATTGGCTTAAATGTACTGTAATTTGAACCAACATTTGAGAAAAATAATCGAGAACAAAAGTTTTAAGAATTAAAAAAAAAACATGCATTGTATAGGCCTACATGATAATTTTGAATTCATCATGGTAAATTAATATATAAATTTGAACAGTTTGCGTAGAATGCATTAAGAGGTTGAACAACGGTACAAAACATTATCACTGGCTTTAAAATATGTTGTCCACCCCATAGTGGTGTTCAGGTTCAACAGCGAAATTAAACTCATGAAACACGTGTTTACGTTTTCACTTGGGAAGAGATGAGAGTTTTTTTTTTTTGTAATCTTCTCTCAAAGCTCGTCATGTTTGGGTCCGGAGAACTCATCGTGTGAGATGAAGCCATTCTTGTCCTTGTCCTCGTGTTGGAAGATTTCCTCCACCAGCTTATCGTGATCCTCGATCATTCTCTTCACCTCGTCGCTTTCGCCCTTACCGTCCTCGTCCGCAGCCACCATCTGTTTCTTCAAGTATTCGCTCACCTGCAAGCACACACAAATAAAATGAAAGGACATTATTATGATGTATTTAAATTAAATATGACTTGCTTTGGTGGATGCATGGTTTAAGGCGCTAATCTCATATTTGACTAGATCGCCAATGACAGGGAGATTGAGGTTCAAAACCCAATCGGGTGTGCTGAGGTTTTCCCCCCCAAAATGGTTTTCCCCTACCCCTTCATGTAAATGTGTGTACACTTCCTCTGTATTCAATCTTACTCATCCTGAACGGGTATTGCAGTGTAAAAAAAAAAAAATTGGTGAATTCAGTTGTTCTCAAATCATTGGTAGGCCTATAAGAGATTAACCTCTCAAATTGGTTTTTATTCTCTAATTTTGATTTTGCCCTAACTAATATTTTTTTATTATTACAGAAAATATAAAGTGTAGCCTAACTATGTATATTATTATTTCTTAGCACAGAGTCTTACTACCCATTCGGGCTATATGTATAAATCTGCTAATTACACTAATGTGTTAGGTATGAGGAGGGAGAAGGAAAATTATTTAGAATAAAAACACAAAAAAACACCCTCCGAGATTTCGATCCCTATTTCTCTGTAATTGGCAGTACAATCTATTGCGAGGGTGATACCTTAGAAGCTTATACCATTCAATCACCTATAATATGAAGTCAGATTAATTTTAGTGGTAAATAAATGTTCTGAGGTATGACCTATACTTGTGTTGGAGGCAAGGGAGAGGTGAAATAAATTAGATTCAAAAGTGAAAAAAATATATATGGTATATCAATTTATGTGGAAAGTAACTGGGGTGTGGATAATAGACCTCAAAACAACACAGAAGGTTCTTATGAACAGATATCCTACGTTCGATGATTCCCGAGATATGGCTCTCCAAGTTTCTGCTTGAATTTTTAATAGCACTACTTGATACACCCCTGTTAGTGTAGCTGTGTATCAGCAGTGTTATGTCACTTACAAGAGGTGTATCAAGTATTGCTACTAATAGTTCCGGCAGAAACTCAAAAAGGCCATATCTCGGGAACTATCAAATGTAGGACACATACTCATATGGACTTTTTGTGTTGTTTTGAGGTCTTCTATCCATACCCCAGTTACTTCCCCCATATATCTATACACCCTGTATTTAATTATGTTTTGAATCTAGAATCTGAAATACTTTTGAAGCCTTGGATACCCTCAATTGATCCAATGGGCTACATATTTTGTTTTAATGCACATGAAAGTTGAAACTAATCAGATGTAAGATCCAAGGGAAGAGGAGGAAAGTCAAAAAAGAGAGGAGGAAGGAATATTTATACAGAAGTTGGGAGGAGAGGGGAGGAACTATGCAATCCTACACTCAACTTAAAATTGTATTATGTAGAGTGTGATTTTGGTAGTAAAAACAGTAGAAGTTACTTAAGTTCCTCCAAAAACAACTTTAATATATATTTTAACATCGAGTTTTGTTATCTGCATCTGTCAATTTTAATAGATATTATCAGTACCTATAGAATAACAGAAATAAAATAGAGAAATGTTTGCAATATTGGCAGCAAAGAAATATTTTTGAATTTTATCTATTGTTCTTATAACCAAAATCAGGGTATATAGGCCTATTCTACTTCCATTAAGCAATATGTTTTACTTTTTTTTTAGGGATGAGATCTTTGGATTCTTGATCCCTATAACCCCTCAAATCCTTAAATATATTTTAGATCAAGGATTCGAGAACAATATCAATTTCTAGATTCAGAAAAAAAAACTAAAAAGGGCTACTACCCATTTTAAGTTGCTATATTTGGAAGAAGCTACATTAATGGTGGATAGAAACTTATAAAAGGAACAAACACAATAGAGCTTTTAAAATTAAAAGAAAACCACAAGTTCACACTTTACACTGCTGCCACTGGACAGAGGTTAAGGTTGCCTCTTAGAAAATCGATTGTTACGGCCCAATGCTCCAATCCCATGACTATTGTTTCGTTCTGTCGGAACTCATTAGGAGAGAGTGTGAAAGGTGCAACACAACTTCCTGAAAAAAAGGGAGGAAAAGGAAATTGGGAGGTTTTACTTAAAGATGGCTATAAAAAAAAAGTAACAACCAGACTTGAGATCCTTAATAAACCAACTAACCTGATTATAACCAAAAGAATTTAACATATAGTTATTTTTAATACCAACTTGAAAGTCAATGTAGTAAAGTAAACCTATTTTGTTAATTATGTTTTCTAAGAATCAGATTCAAATACGAGACTATAAAGATGCGGTGCTAAAGAAAAAACAAACATATTCAGGATTTATAGATAAAATGAAGTTTTGGATTAATAAAAAAGTTGATTCGACCTATCAATACAAAATATTTGTATGTTTTTTTTTTTACATTTTCATTTATGAAATAGTTCTGTGCAGGTTATGTGGATATAATTTATAACAATACAAATATGGATGGCTCTGTTAAGGTTTTACGAGTATGTATGTAACTTGGTGGAAGAATAAATATTATATAAAAGTACAGTAATGATATCTCTTGAATTCTGTGGGCGGTTTCATTTCTTCCATTTACTTCCATTAATTTATTTTATGTTTCCAGTCATGAATACAACCAACTAACCAAAAGATAAACATTAAACAAAACACTTGTTACAGTCATGCTCATAGAACATAGGTGTATATCTCGTATTACCTGTATTATTATATTTTAACTGTGGCCATTTTTTTATCAACATGGCTGTAGCTAAGGGAAATAATTAATAGATAATTTTAGAACTTGAGTTTAAAAAATAGTGTACATCCTGATAGATTGTTTTTATAGAAAAGATATTAAAAAATTCTATGAGCCTTTAAAACAGATGCAGACCATGATGATTATTATAATTGTATTATATTAATATGTTAGTAATATTATTTTAGAAGTGATGTTGATAAATAATACTAAACGTTCTAAAATAGTTAAAGTAGCCTAGATCATATTCTTTGAATTGAAAAAATACTTTTAAATATGAGTAAAGAATGGTTGGCTGCGTTTTCTGATAGCTTGTGATCTTAATTTATCACTCATATGTAGCTGTCATTTCCGCACATCCATCACAGACTCTGCTTTAAAATATGAGTGAATAATGACACTTGGCAGAGTACGACCTCTGGATAGCTTAGTCGTTTAGAGAAATGGCGTACCAAGTCAAAAGTCACGGGTTCGATTCCCGTGTACAGGTGTGATTTATCAATTTAAGAATATGTTGTTTAGATGTGGCTATAACCGTAATTAACAAATATAATAGTTTTCTTATTTAATACATATAAAGTAAATTAGTTGAAATACAGTTTGAAAATAGTATGGTTCCTTTTAAGTTGTAATTATTATTATTATTATTATTATTAATAATAATAATAATATTATTATTATTATTATTATTAGCACCGCGTCTTACTACCCGTTCGGGTTATACGCACTTACGCTAATGTATAATGTTAGGGTGATTGTGAGATGAAATGGAGGACCTACAGTTTAACGTGGAATCCGAACCACGGTGGAGACCTGGCATTCCCCACATTCACAATATGTCTTGTCAGAGGTGAAGGAAGGGTTTGGTAATCAGATAAATCTTTGCCGGGACCGAGGATTGAACCCTTAAGTTGTAATCAACCAATTCTTAGCCACAAGTTATAATATCAAGTACCTTTCTACATGTTTTTCTTGTCAATTTAACAAAAACGAAAGCAACCATAAGTTAAAGACAATGAATAATGTCGAGGCTGGTTAGTATGAAAACGGACTGACCTCTTCTCTAGAAAGCATCTTGTCAGCATCGGCGTCAATCTCTTTGAAGACATTCACAGCTGGGGGCGAGTCCCCGATGTTGATAAGTTCCACATCGAAGTTGAGCGTAGCCCCTGTGTACAGAGAAGAATTTTATACTTATTTGATTTATTCAATTCGTGTCTTATAGATTAGCAAACAATATTTTTGTAATTATTTCCAAGAAACCACGATATTCCTATATCTTCGCATATCAGCCATTGAAATATGGTGATTAAATTATGTACTAACACAGTATTTAAGTATTAATACAAATACTCTGAATTACTGGCAACAAACAATTAATAGCAGGTAACGCGATTAAACTAGATGTTGTTAAAACAAGAAACTTTACTCAAAAAAGAATTAACAGTATTTCCATTGTCATATATGAGAAGACTCAAGTAATCATTTAAAGGCCGCTTTTATCAATCCATGCAGACAATGATATCCTATACAAATGACATAATCCAAGACAATACTATCTTATCAATTCTCTCTTCTTTTTTTAATTGTTGTAAACCCGGACAGTTCCGCTGTTGAAAGAAATCCGCCCGGACATACATCCTATGTCTGAAAAAGAGGAAATTATGTCCGGGTAAAAGACGAAGTACGGTAAACCCTGGCACCACCCCTAATAGGGGAGTGTAATGTGGGAAGTTTGCCCCCGATTGCCCAAAAAAATCTCACTTTTACATAATTAAGGTGGATGAAAGGGAGCTTGAACTATAATGTCTGACACCCTAGCTCAATCGGTCGCGTGTATGTCTACTGATATAAAGGTCATGGGTTCGATTTCCAACATAACCGAAATATATTTCTTTGGTGAAATGTGGGTTTTCCTCTTCACAGTGAAGAATCAATGGCTGGGGACTAGATGTTGTGTCTTTACTAGATTTAAGTTAGTTTATAAATCGTGTGTTGATATATTCAGTTGGTTCTGGAAGTGCTTATTAAACACCTGAAATAAATGAAAAAAATAAAAAAACAAGAGCTAAGGTCAGTATTTTTGTACTTTTTAAATAAAAAAAATATGTTGGCCAAAATAAATTAAATATCTCTCCAGTAGTCACACAGAGCAATATCGATTTATTTTTTATTTTTCAGGGCCATCGCGCAATTTGATTAGGACTTTTTCACTTGATTTATTAAAAAATTCTCATCAAATGTGCATGACAAATATTGATAAATTTTTTAGATTAATAAGTGGGGAAAATTACACTTAAGGCGGTAGAATAGTCGAGCAAAAATTCATAAATGCCAGAAACCAAGTGAACCTATAACGTTCCTGGTTGGACCTGTCCGTCAGTAGGAGAACAAGCAGGGGAAGATGGAAATACAAATGCCGATACAATTTGGGTTGTGACCCTCCTATTAAATTATATCATTCGAGTCACAAAGAACAACTATAAGATCCTATAACAGCTACCTTTGGTTTCTGGGGAATTTATCTCTTAATATGTGGATATTTTTTAATTTTCAGAGGGGAAAATCTCAACTTTTAAGCTAGGACTACAAGTCTATGTATGTATAGTCATAGAAAATATGTTTTAAATTTATTACAGTAAACACCAAACTCGTTTACTGTTGAAGGTTTTTTACCATTTCTAACCTCAGCTCAACAATTGATTGCTAATATCTCAATTCCTAAGGAAGCTCCCTTGACGTATTTTACTGATGTAAAAGAAGCGTTTTTTGCTATTTAAAATGAAAAAATAGTGCCTTAGCCTGCGTTCCCTTCTTCAACACCTCAAAATCCCGTCAGAGCCACAACACACGTTTATAAAATACATGATTTTATTTAAATAATATCTAAGGATTGGTTGTCTTAAAATGCAGTTAACATTGTAAAGATAAAAATGTGGCTCAATAATGTAAGAAAACTTACTATACTTTACGTACACAGTTTAAATATTATGTTAGTAAGAATTAAATAAAGCCCACAAATTTATGGAACGATTTTGTACGAAAGAGGACCCATCAAATTGTATTGTCCTTGGATCAATGATACCTCTTAGTGGACCTGATTGCTATAGTTAAAGGAAATATTTGTTCCCTTTATACGTTTATCAGCGGGTCTAAGGGCACAGTAACTAAAATATTATTGTATTCATCCAACGACTCTCTTCAACAGTCCTTTTATCAGACGATAGCTCAGAGCTAGACTACTAGACTTTGACCAAGAACAGCCGATTGCGATAAGGTATGTTCTCCAGGGATTCCCCGGGTGAATGTTGATGCACTTTCTCTTAACTACTTCCTACTCATCATACAAATGTATCATTGAACCAAATGCTTTTAGTTGGGTTTTTTTCTTTATCATTATTATTATTATTACTATTATTATTATTTAGCATCGTGTCTTACTATCCGTTCGGGTTATACGCTTTAAGTACTAACTACTCTAATGGATTAGGAATTAGGAAGGTTGGATTAGAGGAAGTGAACCCGTATTTGCGTGGAGGGAGAGTGGAAAACCATTTAGGAAATAACCACCCCCAGTTCACCCGACCGAGATTCGAACCTCGATCTCCCCGTCCTCAGCAGTCGAGCTCAACACGACTAGCGCGTTAGCTAACTACGCCACTGAGGCGGGTATTAAATAATTGAAATAGTGCTTAATTGTATTTTACAACACTTTATGATAAACATACTCAACTATCTAAATTATCATTAATCAGGACATAAATTATTTGATTACAATTATTACCACTAAATTCATATTAATTTAAAGTTATCTTTCGTAGGCTCCCTTGTACCAATGGGGCCCCCTACATTGCAGGGCCGGGTGTTAAGCCACTAGAGGATGTATTTAAATTTTCATATTTTTTATTATTATGTTCAACACAAGGACAATTAACGGCTTAGTCTCAGGATTATGAGAGATGAGAAAGGTAATTTAGAGGAAGTGCATCCGCGTTTAGCGTGGAGATAGTATGGAAATACCACATGTGGGGGG
>CABFVX010004225.1:37485-69630 GCA_902151425.1 Timema shepardi | reverse complement strand
CCACATTTTTCACGGTTCCCCAAAAAAGGGTTGTTACTTCGAGAGGGACGCTATTCCCGGGGTCGTAGAATCGAGAGTTGACTGTAATAATAATAGTTACTGCTAAAGACAATATTTCTGCATACAAATCTTTAAATATCGGACAATATTGCAAAACAATTTAAAGTACATTACATCTTTAAAAAAAATCAAAATAATAAAAAAGAGACACACATATTTAACTTATTCAAACCATAATATTATTGAAAGTTTCAAGCTTGTTTATGAAACATTTTAAGTTTATTTTAAGTTAAATAAAAATATCTATTTAAAATCTCATGTAATCACATGGACCCAATGTTTTATTTCGTTTCACATCTTATTCAATTATTAATTGTAGTTCCCAACTGCCATCTTTGATGATAATTCACAAGCGTTCCTTCTCTTTGGGGGTAATTATACAAGTATATAGCTCAGGACTCTATGCGATTAATGTGAGGGGTTCCGTTCGTATTTCCTGGTAAACATTGTTTACATAATATGTTGCTGTTACAGCACACGACGCCAAAGTAGGTCAGTTATCAAGCAAACAGAAACAGTGGAAGAGGTAGGCCTAGTTTCACCTTCAAATAGAAACATCCTTTACCTTAAGATCAGAGACACACACAAATATATATAAATAATATATATATATAGCTTGTATGTAAATAAATATTCACGATCACAAATTTAGTTATATATTTGTGTGTTGACCGATCATAAGCACAGCTACATATTTGTGTCCAGGCTGGACTCACCTTCTTCTCCTCCTCGTCTGTGATGGTGCCACCGGTTGTCTCTAGGGTGTTCCCAGTGGTCCGCAGGGACTTAACGGCCTGCAAAAGGTGCCAGGGGCTGGTCATGGTGCCCATCGGGGGGCTCGACTTCTCCTTGGGCCAAGCCACGGTTTCATACGCTGCCGCCTGGGCAGGCTTCACTCTAATCTGTAACTCAGGACAAAGACCCACTTCAACGAGAGAAACATAGCTAACAGGGACTCTTTAAGGGGGAGAATACCATTATCTACCACCTTAAATACAGGGTTACAGATAGTTTGAGGTGCAAGGGGGAGGAATAGGCTATCGTACTATCAGTGTCGGCATCTTGTAACTCTGGCATTACAACTGATAATGTTTGTGTCGAGTGTGTAAAACTAAGTGAGAAGCAGGTTAAGTTTCAACACCTATATAAACTATTTAGAGTTTTATTTATAATAATAATTATTATAATTATAAGTGGAGTTTGTAGCCCAGTTTGTGAAAAGACTAGCCGGTATTATTGTACCGTTGCCCAGGAGACGCCCAAAGCACTAAACGTACATCCTTTCCGTGGAGACTCTTTCCGTGTCCCGTTGAGATGAGGTGATGGTGATAGTGAATATGAGGGTGATAATGAGTATGAGGGCGTGGAACCAGTAGAAACAATTAAACCTGACTCAAGCCTAACTAACCAAACTAACCAAATCCTGGAGATAGTTGGGGTAGTTCCCCTTTCTGGAAAAATAACCAAGGTAATCAAACCCGGGAACCCTGAATTCGTATCCAAGTGCACTGACCACTACGCCAAGGTCCCGTTACGAGTTACGTGTGGAGCTGTGTAGTTACGAGTCGTAAGCTTGATACTAGGATGTAGTCCATTCATATCTTTAGGAATTTATAAATTAAGTTCTGCTTCAAATGAAGGAAGAATTTGTGATCTTAGCGTATGAGGTGGAAGGGTACACGTGCCCCATTTGTACTACCCCCCCTTCCTCCACCCAAGGTGCGTCACTGCTACTTACGATAGTGCCCAAATGAGATCTCTGTTCCGGCTTCTTCTTGTCGTACATAGGAGAGGATTCTGGTGCGTCTGATTACGTCAATTATAACGTTGCACGATAGTGACAGATCACCATATCCAGTGATTTTATAATACAAACAATATCAATAATTTCTTCTCTCTCCTATCAATATTGTCAGCTTCGTCACAAGAACAAACGACAAGTTTGGACAGATACAATCTTGAACACAAAACCCCCATATTTAATGTTCTTGTAGCTTTAAATGCACACTTCTATATTTACTAACGTAGTAACTCAAAACCAAGTACTGTTTGGTTATTTAAAATAAATAAATAAATGTGTCTAAATTGAGAATTCACGTGTTAGTTAGTACTCGATGTATTGTAGATTATTTTATTCATGATATCTTGTTTATAGATGTAGGGCTTTGGGGTCTATTATAGCCAAGTCATTCATTATTCACCCAAGAGAAATATAATATATATAAAATCACGTTTGGAGTGTAGGTAAGTGACAGCTAGAAGAAAGTTCTTTACCGCAAACAGTGGATGAAAGTAACTAACGTCAACCCATTCAGAAATAATTATTATTTGCTTATCAATACTATATTATTCTCAATAGAAAATATTAATAAACGATTCTAATAATACTTCAATAAGGAGTATTGTATAATTGGCGTTTTCGTACCTTATAGAAAGAACAACAGTTATTAATAATATTATAATGCCTTTTGTTTGGTGGTTATATGGCAACACCAGATATTAGAGTACATGAAATAATAAATTAAAAAGTATTTTATTCACACATGTATCTTGTTATAACCGTCCACAAAAAAAAACTATTTTTTTCTCTAACTGGTGACCTGGCGGTCTAGGGGTAAGGTGTCAGACTTCTATGCTGGCGGCCGGGGTTCAATCCTCGGTCCCGGCACAGATTTTTCTTACCAATCCCTTCCTTCACCTCTGACAAGACATCTTGTGAATGTGGGGAATGCCAGGCCTCCACCGTGGTTCAGATTCCACGTTAAAACTGTAGGTCCTCCATTTCGTCTCACAATCACCCTACCATTACACATTAGCGTAAGTGCTTATAACCCGAACGGGTAGTAAGACTCGGTGCTAATAATAATTTTCTCTAACTAAGATAAAGAGTTATTAGTTTTTTAAAAAAGTTTCTATTTTATAAATAGTGCATGAACAGCATCGAACAAGGCTTGTATGGCATCATAAGCCTCCTTTGTTTTGGCTGGTCGGCCATCTCAATTTATGAAGATAGCGCAACATTTTAGAAGCTCTCGTTCGTAAAGTGAACTACAGAGGTCACTTCCACAATAAAGAAACATCCAGACGGTTATTTTCATAGGTTCGTGTTTTTAAATGTAAAAACGGTTAAAAGAAATTCATATTCAAAAACAAATTGTTTGTCGTGAAAGTTTTGACAGCCAAAAGTAACAACAACTCAACAAGGGGTCTGGAAGATCATATGGCTTGGCGAATGAATACATGTTAACTTTTAATAGCTGTCACCTTTCCTACTGTAGATACGGTATATTTATTCAAGATTTACTCAAAAAATATATACCCAAAAGTTTATATAAGGGTTGTCAGGAAAGTCGAAGCTTCTGTAAACATAACACTAAACACACACGATCATATGTGAGTATGTGTCCCTTATAGAGTTTTGACAGATTCTCTTCACGTTGACATCTCAAAACCTATCTCTGAGGAAGAAACTATTCTGATCATAGACGTGGCATTGTGCGCACCCTCCCTAATTATTGGGGACTAATAGCAAGTCGGGGTGACCTGGCGGTTTAGGGGTAAGGTGTCAGACTTCTATGCTGGCGGCCGGGGTTCAATCCTCGGTCCTGGCAAAGATTTATCTGATTACCAAACCCTTCCTTCACCTCTGACAAGAAATCTTGTGAATGTGGGGAATGCCAGGCCTCCACCGTGGTTCGGATTCCACGTTAAACTGTAGGTCCTCCATTTCATCTCACAATCACCCTACCATTACACATTAGCGTAAGTGCGTATAACCCGAACGGGTAGTAAGACGCGGTGCTAATAATAATAATAATAGCAAGTCGGGCTCTATTGTCGGTTCCAACGGTTCTATCACAAGATGTTGGGTCGGAGGGGCTTTTAATACGTCACAAAATGGTTGATTTCATTGATTGGCGAGGTCTCTCAACGTGTTCGTCGGGACGGGTTGATTATCGGGTGATGTTATCTCGGGGATGTTGAGTAGACTTTGAAACAATGGTCCGAAGAGGATTCAATCTGTTGGTGTTTGAAAAACAAACAACGAGCTAGCGGGGTAAACATCAATTGATGGTTGATAAAATCTCTCCATTAGTGTTTTTTGCTGGAGGAAAAATATATTCGCATTAGCAAACAAGTTAACATAAAATTTAGCCCGGTTTAGATGTTTGCCGCGAGAAGGGCTAGCATTAGTAATTGGTTTCTTATAAGACCCATTTTTTAGTGGCCCAATCTCACTCCCGGAAAACACCTAACTTAGGCAGGTAATACAGATCGAACCAGACGTCACATTGTAGTGTGATTTTATGCGTCTTCTTTAGAAAACAGTGAGATTGAGACCAGTGAAACAGTTTTGACATTGATTTTAAAAATATGATACAATTTAAAAATAACTATTTTAAAAGAAAAATCTATTAAACTGATCTCAAAGTTTCTGTTGTCAAATGAAGAAAACCACACATTAATATATTATTGCATATTCTGTTGGTTTTTGCCTATTTTATGAATAAGTGCCTTGACGTGCCTATTTTGGCTTTGGATTAGCTCTTTTTCATAAAGTATGGATTGTCTGCTGAAAGAGAGAGTCCAGTTTCTTAAAAAGTTTGAGTTGTGGCATACTTGTTTGGAGTAGGTTTGAAAATAGACACTTGTTGAATAGCTTCCAATGGGCGTAAATTGAGTGGAAGATATTTGGAACAGTGGCAGACATCTTGGGAGGAGAATAGGAGCAGTGGCAGACATCTTGGGAGGACAATAGGAGCAGTGGCAGACATCTTGGAAGGAGAATAGGAGCTAGTGGCAGACATCTTGGGAGGAGAATAGGAGCAGTGGCAGACATCTTGGGAGGAGAATAGGAGCAGTGGCAGACATCTTGGGAGGAAATGGCATGCTATCGCAGTAGAAAATTTCAACTTCTTTGGAAACGGCAGATTTGAAATTTCGTCCCTTGAAATCGTGTGAAGCAGAACTCAGTTTTTCAAATCATAAAAAACTTTCTATTTGAAAATACAACCCATTTTACTAACGTAAATCTAGAAAATTATTTAGGGATAAACAGTGGCCTATGTGACCCACTTCAGTGAGACTTGGTGTTAAAAAACCCCAGCCTAATGTGAATTAGCTGTAGGTAATAAATACAGTAGTAGGTAGTAAAATCAATTTTACATTACCTCCTCGGTCCCGACACAGATTTATCTGATTACCAAACCCTTCCTCCCCCTCTGACAATACATCTTGTGAATGTGGGGAATACCAGGCCTCCACCATGGTTCGGATTCCACGTTAAAATGTAGGTCCTCCATTTCATCTCACAATCACCCTACCATTACACATTAGTGTAAGTGCGTACAACCCGAAAGGGTAGTAAGACGCGGTGCTAATAATAATAATAATAATAATAATAATTACATTACCTATTGTATTTTTTTTCCTTAAATGCCAATTATGGTGCTTGGATCCCATATTTTGAATGCCTATTTGTCTGCCTATTCTAATCATTTTTTGGTGCCCAAGAATCCGCTCCCTTTTGATCAGCAGTTAAATGGGTTCCAAAGCGGGTTTCATAAGTGAGTGTTAAGGCGTTACTGAAGTTTACATGTATCATTTTATTTAACAAATGGTTAGATATTTAAAAATATTATTCACATCAAACTGTAGGCAAAAGGTAAATACATCTTCCTAAACAGTTAATTTTTTTAAATAAATGAAAAGGTTTAAATATGCCCTATTCTTAACGACGCTTAACGTGAAAATCCGCACTTTGTAGATTAAAGTAAAATGTTAGAAACATTGATTTTAACCTTCCTCTAACAAACAAATTCATGTTTTGATAGGGTCGAAACAGAACATTAGATACTTTGTTACCATTTCAGCGGATCTTATGTACCGCTGTTATTTTTCTTCTGTGAAGAAGCCATAATGACCTCCTCTAGAAAGGAAAAGAGGAAAATAAAGAAGAAATTGAAGCCAAGGGAAGAGCCTAAAAACCCGAAGATAAATGTTCTCTTGCCTACGTAGAAGCCTTAAGTATCAGGGACGCACATTAAAATAATGAATATACGAACTATGTAAGAACCTCGACATTAGCGCTCATGGTGGAGAATTAAACAATCATTAATCCAAAGTTATTTCACAGTCACGAGGATTTTTTTAAAATTGTGAATGTTCACGTGTTTTTTTTGCTTTTTTTCATTTTATTGACTTAACTTATTATTAGAGTCCGGATTTGTATGTGGTATAAACCTACAAAATATTTACATAAATATGTAACAACATCAGTTAAAATAGGTAATATTGTGAACATATTTAATATTGAATAAACTTTCTTTTCTTACGTTTATAATAATAGAAAAAACTCAATAGCGTTAGCCCACAATCAAACCATACATACTAAGCGGCCACCATCTGTTGGCGAATATACTGTCAACTTCTGCAAAATAAAGCAGATGACAAACTTGAGCGTCACGTTTTGATCCTTCGTAAGGGGTGTGTTTATATAACATAAGATAAATACAGGCAATAGGACTTATAAAGCCATGAAAAATGTTAAATGTTTTAAGCGCATGTTTAAAAGGTGTGTGGGAGGGGGTAGCTTGTCACAAATATTACTGTGAAATGTTTTCCTAGTTCGGTCAGGAAACCAAACGTTGTACCTTTACGAGGTAGATACTGTAGTATATATTTGAGCTGGGCGAGTAAACCTGCTAAAGGGGCAGTTTGATAAGTTGTCTTCCCTGCACAAACTTCTCTGACACTGATTCAATAGTATTTGTATATAGATTAAGGATGAGTTGGTTATAAAATACTACCGGCTCCAGTTTTATTATTTATTTTCTTTTTTCACAATCATAGTTGACATGGTCTTGTTTAGTTATTACTTTTTGATTTATTCTCCTTAATTTCTAATGGTTGCAATTGCGTCTTCTGATATTTATTTGTAGATTGTCCCTTTTGAAGCATAAAATAAACCCAAGGCTTCCTTCATCTTCGCTTACTTCAAGAGGGTGCTGATGATTGCATACGGACCATTACACAGTCATCCGGAGGACCAGTTGGTACAGAAAACGGGGAAAAAAAAGAAAAGAAAATAGAAATTATGTCGGTCAACGGGATTCATTTCATAGTGATATACGTTCACTAAGGACCTTTTTGAACTTAACTAGAAGCCAAGGAATGAATATACATAGTTTGTGCAGGTGCTTAGTACCAGTGGGGCTGTCGCTGTGTTCAACCGCACTTAGAGCTAGGCCTGAATCACCTCTGTTACCCTCTCTTACACAACACGTGGAGACTGAACTACACCCCAGCCGGTACATGAACCAGAGTCCCTAAGAAGGGGTTGGACAAAGACTTGGTTTAATCTAGAGCTAGTCCAAGATCAATATCAAGGTTATGTAAGTTCTGTTACATAACTTGACTTGTTTACTAAAAAAAAACCGGCCCAAATATCAGCTCTTGTGGGAGCTGACCCCATTATCTTGATTGGTAAACTCACTCAAGAACACTAAGTAGAATGTTATCCTACCCTCTCTACCGTCAGACACCTTAGCTGAGCTGGTAGATGAGTTAGTTGTCTATTGAGGTATATTGACCGTTAAACAGACTCACCAATCGTAAATTCAAGAGGATATATAATAAGTTGAATCCACACAAAGGTACACATACATACACACATACATATATACATACATACATATATACATACATACATACATACATACATACATACATATATATATATATATACATACATACATACATATATAAACATACACACACATACATACATACATACATACAAACATACATATACATACATACATACATACACATATACATACATACATATACACACACATACATACATATATTATAAAAGGAAGAGTGTGTTCTTTAATCTGGAATTGCGTGGTTACCCCGGGCAACGTTGGGAACTTCTGCTTGCATATTTATTACATTTGCCAAAACAATATTTATTTAAATCATTTGATGAACTATCCATTTAAAAAAAGGTTTATTTTATGTTACATAAACAAAAAGTAATCGATTGCAATTCGAGAAATCGCCATCGGATGTTTTTTTCTCTCATTCCCTTTACCCCCCTTAGATTAAAGCCCCTTTATCACCGTTTTCCCAACCATCGGGGGATGTTGACAGAATCCTGATGAAGGCAACCCCTCACAAACACCCCTCTACGCACACATCTCTGGAGTTTAATTGCCAACCCCCCCTCACCTCCCAATCTTTTTGCGTCCTACGCACGTGCTTTTTAATTGTTTGTCAGAAACCTCACAGGGCCAAGAGGTTAATTCATTAAAACATCTCTCCTCCCCCTTTGGACCCGCCCCTTCTTACCCCCGCACCCCTATTACTTACACCAACTGTTGATTCACGCCCTGTGGGTTCTCGGTGCCATTACATCAGACATCACCACCCCTCCCCCCTATCCCCAACACTGGTTGTCGACCAGTCTGAGGCCTTTCAATCACATTGCACTTGTGACGGGGTTGGTGGGTTCGAATCCCGCCGGGAACACTGAAACACACTATATTCACGATGTCGGTGACCTGGAGGTCTAGGGGGTAAGGCGTCAGACTTCTGTGCTGGCGGCCGGGGTTCAATCCTCGGTCCCGGTACAGATTTATCTGGTTACCAAACCCTTCCTTCACCTCTGACAAGACATCTTGTGAATGTNGTCAGACTTCTGTGCTGGCGGCCCGGGGTTCAATCCTCGGTCCCGGCACAGATTTATCTGATTACCAAACCCTTCCTTCACCTCTGACAAGACATCTTGTGAATGTGGGGAATGCCAGGCCTCCACCGTGGTTCGGATTCCACGTTAAACTGTAGGTCCTTCATTTCATCTCACAATCACCCTACCATCACACATTAGCGTAAGTGCGTATAACCCGAACGGGTAGTAAGACGTGGTGATGATAATAATAATAATAATAATAATAATAATAATAATAATAATAATAATAATTTAATATTCCTGAGGATTTTGACCCTCGTATTTGGAAATGTATTCCTACCCTTAGTAGTTCTGCAACCCTCGAGACGTCCTTAATAAATATCCGTGTGAGTAGAGCAAACGTTTTAATCGTGCCTGGAAGTTCTCATCACAGAGCACGGCCCGAGGTTATCACGATAGATATAGATGCACCGATAGTTAAACGATTCAATAACTTGTACAATCAAAACTGTCACAGGAAAGGAAGGTGAATTTAAAGTTGTGATTTTCTGTGCACCACGTCTTACTACCTGTCCGGGCCCTATACACATTTTAAATGGTGGGGTAAATAAGGTAGAGATTAGATGAAATGTATCCCCATTTGTTTTGAAAGAGAGTGGTAAACCATTTAGGATAAAACCCATTGAGTATACCCAGCTGGGACTCAAACCTTGACCTCTCCGTTAAAGGACGTTTGGTACAAGTACTCACCGATCCAGGAAAAGTATGGTTAAAAGCACAAACAACAATCTGCATAAATTAATAATTAATATTTAGCACCGCGTCTTACTACCCGTTCGGGTTATACGCTTTAAGTACTAATTACTATAATGTATTAGGAAGGTTGAGTTAGAGGAAGTGAACCCGCATTTGCGTGGAGGGAGAGTGGAAAGCCATTTAGTAAAATCCACCTTTAGTTCACCCGACCGAGATTCGAACCTTGATCTCCCCATCCTCAGCAGTCGAGCTTAACATGACAAGCGCGTTAGCAACTACGCCACTGAGGCGGGTAAATATGCCTAAAAAAACACGGTGTTTCTGTATTGATTATTTCTGGTGAAAAATATATTTTAGCTCACAATAATATTAAACGTATTTTAAAATAATATGCACTAGTATTTTTTAAGTTTAACTGAGTTAATACTCACAAAAAGCCTAACATTATTTGAAATGTCTCGGAAACGTGAAATACATGTTCTATTTCCCACCGTTAGGCCGGCTTTTTTACATCGTTGATTCGTGTTTTTTTTTATCTCCATCTCGTAAAATAAAACATCGTATAGTCCAGATTCCCCAATGGGCTATTTGCATAATTTTCCCCTTTACATACATTTCTAAAAAAAAAAAATAGAAGTGGGAAGAGGCAAAAAGATGGAGGAAACGGACACATTGATACAAAACAAACTTACTACATAGTACATAGTACATAGTACTTACAACCCTGTAAGAGGAGGGAACAAATTATGTGCAGCTGCACTGACAGGCAAACAAGACATCGAGGAAGTTATTATCATTAGCACCGCGTCTTACTACCCGTTCGGGCTATACGCTAATGTGTAATGGTAGGGTGATTGTGAGATGAAATGAAGGACCTACAGTTTAACGTGGAATCCGGACCACGGTGGAGGCCTGGCATTCCCCACATTCACAAGAAGTCTTGTCAGAGGTGAGCGAGGAAGGTAATTACCTAAAAAAACACTAATTAATATTAACCATACACACCAATAACCTCAAAAAAAAAAGGAGGAAAAGATTTTTCTATTTATTTTGTACAGAAAAATAATTAATTTAATTCCTTCTCAAAATTTTCTTGTATGCATATATTTTAATTAATGTTCCTTTATATATTTTACTATACCCTTCCCCCTTCCCCCCCCCTCCCCCCCTCATTATTTTCAACACACATATTGAAGAATCATCATAGACTCCACCATAAAATATGAGTGACTATCGACATTTTTATGAGGAATAAATTAAATTTTCAAAAAAATCATAATTAAATTTTCAAAATAAAATATAGCCTATGTTACTCGCTGATAATGTAGCTTTATATTGGTGAAAGAATTTTTAAAATTGGTCCAGTAGTTTTTGAGTTTATCCATTACAAACAAAAAAAAATCAAATCTTTTCTTTTTATAATATTATATAGTATATTTTATAATTATTACATTTCTGAACACTCTTTTTCAGCCCTGAAATCTACTTCAAATTAATCCAACGGCCATTCAACAGTGATATCGATATAATATTATTAGAGGGCCACATTGTAACTTTGATACATCTAAAACCCACATATGGAAAACAATATATATATATAAATAATAGTTGCCACCCCTAGGCTTATTCCATGCATTCATCGCTTACCCTCAGATCCAAAAAGTATCCAAAGCTATCTAGAGAATCTTCAAGAAGCTTTTACATCAAGAGGATACCCAAAACCATTAATTAATTATTCGTATATCTGAGGCACCAAAATCACGATTATTTGAAAAACTAGATACTATATCTCTCTCTCTTTACCCAGGCATTAAAAAAACACGCATTTTGTAAACACAAGTTTATAAGGAGCCCAATTTACCTTCAAGATTAGTAAAACAGTCAAAGATACACCACATATGTCCTCAAGTAATAACCGAGAGCTTAGCAATATATCTGGGATTATCTGAAACAAATCCAACCAATTATACATTTAAATTATTATTATTAACAACGCGTCTTACTACCCGTTCGGGTTATAAGCACTTACGTTAATGTTTAATGGTAGGGAGATTGTGAGATGAAATAGAGGACCTACCGTTTAACGTGAATTCCGAACCACGGTGGAGGCCTGGCATGCCCCACATTCACAAGATGTCTTGTCAGAGGTGAAGGAAGGGTTTGGTAATCAGACCAATAGTAAAAGAATGGAGTTAAAACTAAACGAAAAGACGGAAAGTAAAACACTTTTTAAAGACAGATTTATTTTAAAATTTAACAACTGTTCAACTGTTTAGTTATGAATGTTAGCTTGAAATAAAATTGAACTGGTTATGTGAGTATTATTACAAATAGATTAACTTTCCTATAAACAAGTCGAATTTTATAAAAGAGGAGATAAAAGTCCTTTAATGAAGCTTCTACTGATATATTATGAATTATTATATGCAGTTTAATGATATCTAAATATTCCTGTGTGTAAACATTACAAATAGTTTTTCATTGACATTAAAAGGATTTACTTTCTTTTTAGGCACTTCATGCAATACTATCTTTAAAACATTTTCAATCTTTCACTAAAAGGGAAGAATGGAAAAACATTATTTCCAAACGGGCTAAAAACTACATTTGTATGGGCGGAGGGGTTTAAGAGGGTTAAGAACCCTCGATGTTTGAATTGATTTTAAAGAGGGTCTTAGAGTAAATTTATTTTAATTTCTATGGATTAAATAACTAATCTATTATATTTGTTAGTTTCGGCTATAACCGCATCTAAAACTCATATCCCTTAAATTGAAAAAATACAGCTAAATACGGGAATCGATTCTGGCACGTTAGGCTTAGTTGGCCAATGTTCTAACTATTTGGATAACTAGGACATGTCCAGGTGTTATTTTTAAATATAAAGAATATGATATTTTAATTTTACCATAGCCGCCCACGTCCTACAACTCAAAAAACACCTAGCACTTGGATAAGAAATTGTATCAGCTGGCTAACTTTACACACATCAAAATGCATTAGTTAAAAAAACATTACATGAGATTTAATTAAGATTTTATATATCAGTATTCGGCACCATTAACCAATCAAATGTGAGAAAAATTATGTCTAATTTTAATCTCTTTGATAACTTTGTAGCAATTGAATCGTTTGGGTCCAGCTAAAAGTCTCCTTTCACCCCACCCCCTGTGTTTGGACAGTTAATACACACATTATCACTGGCTGACTGAACTTAACCGTGGGCTGACGCGCCAAAGGTTACTCTTCCATGTTGTTTTACATCCCTCCCCCCTCCTACAATCCCCTGCGTCTCTCCCACAATCCCTTACTTCCCCTCAATAAAACCTCTCCGGTCGTAAAACCGAGGGAATCCTGTAGAATATCGTATACAGCTGAGAGGGAAATGTGTATTATTTCAAATAACTAACATTCTTAAGTTAATGTTTTTATCAAATGCAAAATAATAGTAAGTTAATTTCTTTCTAAATTTTGTTCTTTGTTTAATTCAGGGGCTCTAACATTACCCACGGGGCTCTCACTCACTTAAGGGGAATATAACATTATACATTGGGCCCACACTAGTTTCAGAGAGATCCATCATTATCCACGGGGCCCTCACTCATTTCGGAGAGTTCCAACACTCACTCGAAGCTGACCTGGTAGTTCTCCTGCCTCCCATCGCTAGTTCCTGGGCTGTGACTGCGCTGGTCTGTCTTGTGGGGACGGTCGTTAATGACCGATAACCTTTTGATGTACTTTCCTGGCTCAAACTTTAGTCCAATCACCTGTTAATGTACCTTCTCAGCGCAAACTTTAGTCCAATCCCCTGTTTATGTACTTTACCGGCTCAAACTTTGGCCCAATCACCTGTTGATGTAACTTACCGGCTCAAATTCTGGTCCAATCACCTGTTAATGTACCTTCCCAGCTCAAACTCTGGTTCATTAAATGTTGTTGAAGAATTTAAGGACACTAGACTATGCGTTTTAATACTAAGAATAGCTTGTACTGACTTGGGCCCTTAGTTTTGAAACCTGTAGGCAGTGAGTCACTAGCGTCTCGAAATCTTGCAAGGATTTAGCTTTGAGACGTTTGAGCTACGAGATCTGACGTCACACAAGCGAGCAGATTTTACTCGCCAGCATGACATGCGAGACAGGACTTGCCTGTTTAGTAGAACAACATAAAACAAAATGGACGCGCACTCTTCCCTTTCGGTTGAAGTTTTCTGAGAATGATTTTGCTAGAAGAAAAGCACCATTCTACAAAATATATAAACAAATCACTGTTTTAGAATCACAATGCAGTCCCTTAGTAAAAATAATCTACGTTAAATGGTTTGTTTATGTAAAGCGAAATAACTTGACTTAAATTATAGAAAAAAACTGCCATCTTAGCTCAATTTAAACCATGAGTGTCTACTAAACTTGGGAAAACATATTCAATTCTTATTGCATCCATTTTAAAAAAAATTTCAGCTGATTGAAAAAGAGTAGCTTTTTAACCCATACATTTAATAAAATAAAGGTGATTTTTACTTTAGAATCCGTATGAAAATTGCTTTGCATTTGAGCCTATGTAGACCACACCGATAGTCTTATTTAAAATAACAAACAAGTTTTTTTAAAACTAATTAACAAGCCAAATTAAATGCTGTACATTAACTTAAAAATGTCGTAAGTAAGTGATGGTTTGAAAAAAATATTAAAGGATTTTAGAAAATAAAAACATGCTTTATTTAAAAAAAGAACCAAGCAAGCTAACTATTATCATCCTAGCGAACCTACCCTATTTATGTTTTAGAATAAGTTGCGAAATAAAATATGAAACTATATTAATAATACAATAGAGTTGACAAGTATTCTTTATTCATATCAAATGTAAGTGTCCAAGGATTTATTTGTGAATATATGTGACTCTAAAGACAAACACGCTATTACCTCAGGTATAGAAGCTATAACTTCACCAATTTCTGACACAATCAACTTGCTCATAAACGAATTAAAGATTTGATATTAATCAAAATAACCAAATCGTTTTGTTTACACATTTTATACGATGGTGTGTTTAAATCCCATTGCTTCAAATCCTTGAAACATAATCGGTTTTCCAATGTTGCCAGATTTAAAACTAGATCGCTAGTGAGAAGCACCATTCCATAAAGCACCAACTCGCAGTGCGACAGAAACAATTCAAAACAAACGGGCCCCGTGGTGTAGTGGTCAGTGCACTTGGCTACAAGTCTAGGTGTTCAGGGTTCGATTCCCGGCCGCTACCTTGGAGATTATTATTATTATTATTAGCACCGCGTCTTACTACCCGTTCGGGCTATACGCACTTACGCTAATGTGTAATGGTAGGGTGATTGTGAGATGAAATGGAGGACCTACAGTTTAACGTGGAATCCGAACCACGGTGGAGGCCTGGCATTCCACACATTCACAAGATGTCTTGTCAGAGGTGAAGGAAGGGTTTAGTAATCAGATAAATCTGTTCCGGGACCGAGGATTGAACCCCGGTCGCCAGCACAGAAGTCTGACACCTTACCCCTAGACCGCCAGGTCACCCTTGGAGATTATTCCCGAAAGGGAATCACCCTAACGGTCACTAGGGTTTGGTTAGTTAGGCTTAAGTTATGTTTAAGTGCTTCCACAGGTTTCACACCCTCATATAAGCACCATGATATAATCTTATCGGGACGTGGAAAGAGCCTCCATGGAAAGAATATACGATTAGTACATTCGGGCGTACCTTGGACAACGGTACAGTAGTACTAGGCCAGGCACGCAATATATAATTATAGTTCTCACCCGCCTCGGTGGCGCAGTTGGCTAACGTGCTTGTCGGGTTGAAGCTCGACTGCTGAGGACGGGGAGATCAAGGTTAGAATCTCGGTCTGGTGAACTAGGGGGGGGGGGTGTTACTAAACGGTTTTCCACTCTCCCTCAACGCAAATGCGGGTTCACTTCCTCTAATTCACCCTTCCCAATTCCTAATCCATTAGCGTAATTAGTACTTAAAGTGTATAACCCGAACGGGTGGTAAGACGCGGTGCTAAATATATATATATATATATATAAATTTCAAAAATATATTTCTGGTATAACTGACCGTGGGCTGCAAGAACATGTCTTGCGACCTTACTCGCTAACGAGTTTTCTGGTAAATTTCAAAATAGGGGGTCCTGTAGAGAGAGGGAAAACAGCACCTATCTGGGTTTTGAAATGGGGTCTTTTGTTTCAGAGTCGAACAATCCTGCAACCATCAGCTTCTAAAAACATGTTGGCGGTGTCCTTGTAGGACCTACTGAATCTAGTGACTACTTTTAAAGATGCTCAAAAGGGACTGGACCAAAATTACAGCGATCCTCAGACCTACCTGCATATCACGTGACCATTATATTCCCGGTGACTCAAACACGATTCGAACCAATGGATTTGAGATTGTACTGATGTAATTATTTTATCTGATAGTGTAGGTATCTATAATTAGGAGGTGTTTGGGAATAAGGGAAGGGGGAGAATGAGCTATATTCGAATATTATCTTGCGGTGTATTCTTGAAATGACCCTGACGCTGCGTCTCGCGAACAAACAAACAGCGCCGAGCAAATAAACGCTCGTTGACGGGCCGGCAGCGTGTTGATTGAGAGATGTAGCGGGTCACGTGCCACGTGCTACGTCTCCCGACGTGACGGCTCCATCCATTCAACGTCAGCGTGACGTCACAAAGGGTGTTTGGACCGTTCCTCGAGGATATGTGGCTGTAGGAGTCGAAAGAACGGGATGAATGAAGATTGTGTTACGCTCCCATCCAGATTTGTGTTTATTTATTATTTAGCACCGCGTCTTACTACCCGTTCGGGTTATACGCACTTACGCTAATGTGTAATGGTAGGGTGATTGTGAGATTATAAATCTTTGCCGGGACCGAGGATTGAACCCCGGCCGCCAGCATAGAAGTCTGACACCTTACCCCTAGACCACCAGGACACCTAAAATGTTATTAAAGTTGCCTCCAAAACAATGTTTGTATTTTAAGAAAGTTGCTCCAAATGTCTACTCGTAATAATATCAAGGTAGGCCTATACATTTCAAGGTCAGGTGCTCAGCATGTATACCCCGTCTCCCCCAAACTCTCCACTATGTCATCCTTAGTTCGCATTCTTTCAGCATGCAAAGCCAAGGCAGCTGGGTAGTAAGAACCTGCTCATACGAATACGGACAATTTTGGTTAATCCTGCATTGTTAGGTGTGCGGTAGAGTGTTCTTGATAGGACGGGGTTCGATCAATGATCGGATACATTTTGTGTTGGTCTTGTTTACGATACACTTTCCTGTTCTCTCTTGTGTTAATATTTTCTCTTTAAATTCCTACAACTTGTCATGTTCTTTTAGACGAAATAATTTTACCCACTGATAGCAACTATTGGAAATAAGTAAAACTATTGTATCATCTTCTTTGTTTCGATGTTGTATCACCCTTAGCAAATTTTAGGGGGGGGGGGGTTAAAGGAAGAGGGGAAAGAGAGCTAGGATTCGTATTTTTTTCAACTTTTATAAAAGGAAACTTTTTTTGGTCCAAAACAAATAATATATTGCTCCAGTAAATTAATTTTATTTTAAATTTCTTCACAAGTTAATATCAACAGTTATTTAATATCTGTCATGGGCATAGGGGACTTGAACAGGACATTTTGATAAAGAGGAAAATTCTTGGTCAAATTTTGTAACGCCCATAACGGATAGTCAATAAATTTGATATTACCGAGTGGATAAATTAAAAATAAACGTAATTTACTGGAGAAATATATTATTTCTTTTGAATAAAAACACTCTTTTGTCATAAAAACTGACCTTCACGTGCGTTCCATACCACCTCCATCTTAAATTTGATACTCTATTTATAAACATTATTTTCTTAAAAATTTTCTTTCCTAGATGTTCTGATCTTTATCTGAGTTGGTGAAGTCTCGTAAAAGCCATCAGTTCATATCTAAACGTCAACGCTTTCCTTGCGCATGAGATTAATAAAAGTCCAAATGTTTTCAGGATGGTTTATGGGTTTTAAGAGCTCACTTCACAAAACTCAATTTTTTGTCTTTTCTATCCGTCCAACCAACCAAAGAGTGAGGCGCCGTCCTGACGAATATTTCCTCAGGATGCTTATATTACTGTGCACTGGTGGAACACACCCACAAATAAACTTTTAAAAACAATTAATCAAATTTTTATGGATACATTTACTCTTCTTTTATGATTTAGGAGAAAAAAATATCAGTTTCGTTAAAAAATAAATAAATAAACAAATGATGTAAATTATTATTATTATTATTATTATTATTATTATTATTAGCAGCACCGCGTCTTACTACCCGTTCGGGTTGTACGCACTTAAGCTAATGTGCAATGGTAGGGTGATTGTGAGATGAAATGGAGGACCTACAGTTTAACGTGGAATCCGAACCACGGTGGAGGCCTGGCATTCCCCACATTCACAAGATGTCTTGTCAGAGGTGAAGGAAGGGTTTGGTAATCAGATAAATCTGTGCCGGGACCGAGGATTGAACCCCGGAACCCCAGCACAGAAGTCTGACACCTTACCCCTAAACCGCCAGGTCACCGATAGTGTAAAATTTAATGTGATTCACAAAGTCAATTTTTCTATGGAGAAAGAAAGTATTGTAAATCTTTAAATGCTATCCCTCAAGATTATTGTGGATATTGACGTTTTATATGCACTGAATCCAAAAATGGGGGTATTAAAACTGTATCTGTCCCAATCTCTCTCTGTTCGTGTATGTCCCCATGTATGTCTGTCTGTCTGGTCGTGTATGTTACTATGGCTGTTTGTCCCTAAGGCTACAGAAAAACAGTTTTGTGAATTTTGTTTGGACTTGATATTTGGACTATAGGCCTATATAATATGTTAATACCACGGGAATGTTTATATTTTTTATTCTAGCTATAAAATTAAGGGTAGTTTACCGATTTAGAATATTTTAAAAGAAATAATGTTTCAAGCTTTAATTAATATAATGTGCTAGAAAGTAATTGCGATTAAATGCGTCGTTAAAAATCTTTTAGTAGGCCTACATTCAAAAATGATTTGTATTTTATTATCATTCTTCAGTGAAATTGCTGGATATCAGTTGTTTGACCATTTATGTAGTCTGTACCAACAGGATAATGGGGGTGAATTTTTACTAAGGCCAGCTGGAACTCTCCTAGGAGGTAGTAAGTAGCCCACATATTGGGGTAAACAAACCCTAGTTTACTTGATGGGGGATTAAACCCAGGAATCTAGTAGACAGCTCTAACACACACCCAGCTCTTTCGGTTAAAACTACCTGCTGAGGGAGGTCTAATAAGAATGTTTGGTAGTTTGTATTACATTTCACCGTTATATATTGTGATGGCTATTGTATTTTTTATCTTGAGACATTCTTTCTTAAATCCTTTATATACAATAGGTAATTTTCCACCAGGGAAGACAATTATTTGATTCCCCGTCCCTCACATGTGAGATGTCGAAATGATTGAAAACTGATTAAATATCTTCCCCTTCACTGATAAAATGTTGGAGGATTGTTTTACCCACGGAATACACGCCCTCTCGAATCAACTTTGATTGGTTATCTACTAGACATATTGAGAGTAGCGACATTAATCAATTAATTAAATGCGCATAACCCAAACGGTCGGTGGCCAAAAAACAAGCTCTATCACTTTATCTAACCTGGTTTGTCTTTTGACCAGTATGTTACTTCACTCAATATATTATAATAATTATTATTATTAGCACCACGTCTTACTACCCGTTCGGGTTATACGCACTTACGCTAATTTGTAATGGTAGGGTGATTGTGAGATGAAATGGAGGACCTACAGTTTAACGTGGAATCCGAACCACGGCGGAGGCCTGGCATTCCCCACATTCACAAGATGTCTTGTCAGAGGTGAAGGAAGGGTTTGGTAATCAGATAAATCTATGCCGGGACCGAGGATTGAGCCCCGGAATATATTATAAGGGTTTAGTCTATGTTGTCATGTGGGATACATACTGCCCAACGCGGAGGGGGCAGTATTTTAATAAATGGTTTCTTTTATCATTTCTAAACTAGTTGACATGTTTGTTGAGTTGGGGAACATCCTGTTCTCAAGTAGGTATTGATTACTAAAATATTCTTTAATCAAGTTATTGTATTTTACTAGCATAAGACTAAAAAAAATTACATCTCAAACGATTAAAATACTAGAAATACATACCGTAGCTGTACTCTTCGTTTATGCTGAATTGTAGCAAGCCTACCTTGCTGCTTATAAGATAGGACCATGCAGTAAAATGGTCAGGGTAGAACGAGTGTACATTTTAACAGGGGATTCAAACCTCTCAGCTAAACACTGCATATCTCTCTTGTAAACTTGTCAATAGATCTGGATTAAATCCAGGAAATCCCCCAACAATCTTCATCAGTCGTCCTTAGACCTATGCCTTAGAGCTCTCAGCCAAGGCAGGATGCAACATATCCAGTCTGTGTGCTATCCCGTGTCCCACCTCATGCCCAACCCTGTGTTCCACCCTGTGTTCCACCCTGTGTTCCACCCTGTGTTCCACCCCGTGTTCCACCCCGTGTTCCACCCTGTGTTCCACCCCGTGTTCCACCCCGTGTTCCACCCCGTGTTCCACCCCGTGTTCCACCCCGTGTTCCACCCCGTGTTCCACCCCGTGTCCCACCCCGTGTTCCACCCCGTGTTCCACCCCGTGTCCCACCCCATGTCCCACCCCGTGTCCCACCCCATGTCTCACCCCATGTGGTGAATACGATAAGGTCTCGTCCCAGTCAGCTGAAGAACGTCCTTTGATTGCAATACTAGCCGTGTTTGCTGCTGCTAATGGAAATAATCTCTTTCCCTGCAAACAGCCCCCTCCACTCTCCTCTCCCTGATAAGCTCTGGTGGTACTTCCAGAAGATCGAGTATCACGGGATTTATATGTTGTTTACTGTTCCCGAGAAAATACAACATGGGACACAGCTTTGATAGTGTAGGACTGACGCTAAGCTGTCTTCATCAACCATTTACAGTAATTAATCTGAGTGTTGATTTAGGTAATGAACGTTTGATTAAGTTTGTTAAAAGAAACCTCTCACTGAATTGCCTCTGGAGTCAAAATGTTCTGACCCTCACAAGTAGCCGAGTGACGTAAGGCCTCGAATCGATCTTGGATAAGAAAAACTCTTCCGGATACGCTGGGGGGTATTTTCACATATCTGATTTCCACTGTGATTTTGTGATCCTTTATTCACGCTAATGCGGGTGTATTTTTCTATTATGTATCCCTTTGTCCTCATACTTTTGGTAAAGTAGCTGAAGAGCCTTATTTTGGACGAAATAATAACAAAAAATATAGTAGTCACGCGGGACCACGAGTTATTTTGAAACGTTGTAAGGGAGATCCCTGGGTTTGTTTACTCCTCCCTCGGCTCTGTAAAGATTAACTTCTAACAATGTTTCAGTCCAATAAAATGGCATCCTAAGTCGAATATAAAACCAGGCAAGAAGAATCTCAAGATAAATGTCCAAAGTTTTTCTACAATTTTCATATAAAATATTGTTTTATTTAAAAAATATATTCATACTATTTTCAATCTTAATTGCAAAATATTCTTATTTTGTGGTTATGTAACTTTAGATTCCAAAGTTTGACTCAGATTGATTTTTCAATTAGACAAGAGCATTAAATAAATCTATTTTTCGATAGCCTAGAATCTAACAAGTCGCACCCAAATACCGACGGGGAAAAGGAAAACTGAATTACGGTCGTATATCTAAGAAATATTGAGTAGCCTCCTTAAAACATTACATTTTTATTCCGTCATTGTGAATGTGACATGAAATGTTGTCTAATTAAATTTGTTAATGACGGGTAATTACATCCATTGAGTCACCGAGGCTCATCACTTTGAAAGGTTGGACATCGTGACTGAGTATCACATCTACCTCACGGGGTCAATAGCATGAATGAAAATGAAATGTCCCCTTATTTTATGTAAATACAATCCGCATAGCAGTTCTGTATAAAATATAGTATCACATCTACCTCACGGGGTCAATAGCATGAATGAAAATGCAGTGTCCCCTTATTTTATGTTAATACAATCCGCATAGCAGCTCTGTATAAAATATAGTATCACATCTACCTCACGGGGTCAATAGCATGAATTAAAATGAAGTGTCCCCTTATTTTATGTTAATAGAATCCGCATAGCAGCTCTGTATAAAATATAGTATCACATCTACCTCACGGGGTCAGTTTAATGGATACATAAGATATTGTAATAATTAGTCTACAGTAGCCCCATGGCTTCTTTGGTGCTGACTGACAGCTCACAGCTGATTTCTGGCAGTCAACATTTAGGTATATATCTACATTTTGACTGTCAGAAGTGACAGCTGCTAAACACATGTTTTTGCAGATCATATGGTTTGGCGTAGGGATACGTAATTTGGTCTGGTAGCTTTTCAAATCCGTCAGTCAGCACCAAAGAAGACATGGGGCAGCTATAGTTAGAATAACTTTTAGAAAATACAAACATTTTTTTCCCCAATCAGCCGTATAGATTTAAGAAATTAATTTATACATTTTGTAATAAATCCGTCATTTTGATTTGGCAAGTTCTTAAGTGTTATTGTTACTGTATTATTTTATATATCAAGTTACACAACTTCTTGTGTGTGCGCGCGTCAAGGTGATTGTCAAGAACTACTGCAGACATGAGAGACTCTAGTTTGATCCTCGGGTGTGACTAAAGAAAGTATTATTTCAATACGGGTCTTACAGATCAGTATCTAGCGTGGGATATGACTGTTTAGTGTTAAGTTGTGTCTTTTTAGGTTAAGTTAGTTTGCAAGACGTGTACTGATAGATATATCTTTTATATTAGACATAGTTAAATTCATTTAAAACAAAACCAAGAGTTATTACAAATAGGAAAAGTAAGTTAAAACCAAACAGTCAGATAGGACCTAGTAACATTTGTGTGACCATCACTTTTATTTGTAAGCCTTTGGTCGATCTCTCAAAGCATTTTACTACTGTGTTTCGTCACATACAATGCGTCGGAATAGTTTTCTTTTTCTTTACGTTTAATGAAATAATCCCAATTGGACCGTTAAGATAGAAGAGAGTGAGAAAGAGAAGAAATTGGTGGCGCTCTTAAAGTCTTGAGGGGACATTTTTCACTCCGTCTCCACGAGAAAAGAAACTAAAAAACAACAACACGGAAATAGTAATTTAGACGCACGTCCAGGAACAACTCGCAAGCAATCTTATGTTTGTCTTGTTTATTATTATTAAAATGTTAAACTAACCAAATAAAAAACACAAACACTGTATATTTTACCCACAAACTTAGTTACATAGTCTACAAACAATGGGATAGTTAGTTTACCCATATAAAAGTGGAAATATCATAAACAATTATCTACACATAGAATGCAAGCTTTCATAATCAGAACAAAATTGTTTTTATGTGATATTGAACGGGCACCTTATGAACCGACAGATGACGACTTACAGGATATATTGTTTTAACACTGTCATTCGGATTGTACGATTATGTACTACTTGGACTAATGTGTCAGGAATGAGGAAGTGTACCCGCATTTTCATGGAGAGCGAGGAGAAAGCTATTTAGGAAAACCACGCTCACTACATTCGACCGAGATTCTAACCCCGATCTCCCCATCATCGGCAGTCCAGTCTATTGTGAGAGTGACGCCTTAGACCATTAGACCACCGAAACGGGTTGGTAATTTATTTTTAGAACACACACAACGCCCGCTATCCTAACCGTTAGTTAACCACTGTGAAAAGGGAAGTTATAATTTCACCAATGATAGGGTTTCCATCCACGCCAAGAATCGAACTCTGGGACCTTCATCTATGGAATATATTTTTCAGTGGCAACTGTGGTTCCAAATCTAAATATCCGAATGTTTGAAATTGTTAAAAAAGAATTGTAGTCAAAGATTTTAGATTCGACTTCAATGTTGTTTTTATTTTCTGTCAATCCTCGTGTTAATCTGGTTTTAAGATCATGTGCAGATCAGTCATTGATGATCGTACTGTCATGTGTATTTATCTGATTATTTGACGAAACAAGGCGATGCAAGCTCCCATTAGGAGACAACTATTTACACTCAAGTGTGACATTGCAATGATTTATTGGACGATTCTTGCTAAATGTTGTTTCAGACAGTCCTAAAACAAAATAAACAACGCACGTTGAGAGTGGATATGATTTAATATCGACATATTGCTAAGTTTAAACACCCGAGTCCAGTTACTGCCCGGGAGATAACTGAAGTCTTGGAGTAAGGAGGAAGGTCCTGTGTCCTGTTATCACTCTCTACTTGTTCAAGGTACAGTAGGGTGAGAGTAAGAGGGGGGAGGGGGTAATATCAGTGCCAGCTGCCCCATTAGGGAGAGCCTGCGCTAATAACAAGCACTTGAGTGAGAGGTGATGATAACGAGTTGTTTGTTCAACAAGATAGCAAGGTGCGAAGGACGTCAAGGTTTCCCTCTCTGTGGGTGGGGGTTATAGACCCGAGAGCACCGAAAAGGAAAGAACAGAGCCACAGCCCCTAGGTTAAACGTGTGGCACTCCTTTTCGAAGCTTTACTCCTTCAACTTTGGGATCGCTAAGTGCGATCACCAGTGACTACAGCGCAATCAAGTGAGCATTTTTTAAACGACTCACTTTAAAACTCAAATGTACTAGAAGTCAGATCCAAAATATGAGCTCCTCGAGTTAACCTGTCGGCTGGTGGTCACCGAGCATGCTTCAGTTAGAGCCCTCCTCCGTCTCTAACCCCCCACCCCCTCGTCTTAAGTACCCTAATCCTGCCACACAAATAAGTTTACTCTGACTGCACATTACAAAGAAAATTTGAAACACATTGGACTTTTTTTTTTAACTAAGGGACTGGCTGTCAACTGAAATTATTTGTTAAGGAGCACTGAGGAAAATTGCAGACGTCTAGAAATACCAATTTATTGAAGAAGTGGTTAGATATTTTTTAATATTGTTTTTGTCAAAATGGGGGTGCAAGTTCTGACCAGTTAAATAGTTTAAATTTTAATTATAAAGTGTTTTTTAATTGTGTGATATCTTCTATAGAACTTTAAAAAAAGCCCACAAATTGTGAACCTATCAAAACATGACTATATGATAGAGGAAGGCTAGATACCATACCACGTGTCCACTAATGCAGGTTTATAATAGCTATTTGATGCTATGTATTTAAAACCATTAATGTATACTTGAATTAATTTAAAAACTGGTATTTTCCTGGTGTAAATTAAAATTCCCACACTCAAGTAATTAAAGTTAAAACAAAAATATAGGATAATTTTAAATAGTTTTAAGGGTTTCTGTTATTTAAAATTACGTAATAAACACTAAAGTTAAATCATTGTATTGTGTGTGAGTAGGCCTACATGGATGCAGGACAGATAGTAATATAAATATGTTATTTTAGACAAAATTATTGGTGATGTGAAATTATAGAATACTTATCGCAGTAAAATTAGGTGTAACACATCATAAATAATTGACATTTTATAGTTATGTATAGCTGTGTACGTCTATAGGCTACGCTTCAGCGCCATCTGTCATCGCTAGGTGCAACCTTTTAGACCTCGCGTCTGTAGAAGTGTTTTTTTTAGATTTTTTCTAGCCACAAACATTGATAAAATCCTTAGTTAATTTGGATTCTGTCCACCCCCACGAAAACGAAAGAAATTACTGATCACACCTACCCAAAAAAATTCCTTACGTAATTCTTGAATGGTTCCTAGCTTCCGAGCGATTGGTAATTTTTTTCTTTAAATGAGGTCTCGGAAAACGGGAGTTTATTATTATGCTTTTTGATGAAAATCTGTAAAATATGAATAATGAACAATAAGTGTATTTCATTTATGCCTCTTGGTGGAATGTGATTCTCTTTTTTCCATCATGTTTCTGTAAAAATGTATATTATATGGTTTCACAAATCTTACAAGTTTTAAGTAAATGTTTCCATTTTTAGACAAAGGAGAGAGAAAGTCTATTTGTTGCACCATACCATTTATGTATTGAGGCTAATTATTAGCCTTAATAATATGGACACAAGTTAATATTATACAACTTATAAACTTGTTTGTAGTTTCGTTTTATTAAAACATTATTTCTCACTTAGTGGATATAAAAACTAAAATCGTAGAAGAATCGTCTATTGAAAACATTTATATACAGTTAATTTTGACCAAATAGTCCATTTCAACTGCTATTTAAAAACACTTTATCCCAATATTAGAAGTATAAAGCACAGTTATGAGGATTTATTATGTTTTATCTCTTATATTAAACTAAATATTGATTTAATAATATTAACACGAGTGGGGATATAAAGGAACGAGACATTATTGCTTTAAATTCCCAACTACAGGGCCAATTTTGCCTGTAGAAACAATAAATGATGTGGGGGAGTTTGTGGTCTTGTTGGAAGAGCTTATTGTTTCAAACATGGACATTTGCAATTTTTAGTAAAAGTTCCTTTTTTGGTTCTAGGCCAGAGATAGGATGGAATTTTGTGAAATTTATCGACCTGTAAGAGATGAAAATGGGGGTTCAAAAATTTTCAAATTCACAGACCATGCATTTTTTTGGAAATAATAGACATAAAGCCGTGAAATTTAAAGTGAATGTTTCATCATAGAATTGGGTGAAATATTTTTAGGATGTTTCAAATTTAATCGCCTAGAGGGGAAAAAAGGGGCAGTAGATTCTATGTCCTTAAATCAAGATGAAATTTGATATATGGGGGTTGCAGAATACTAATATGAAATTAATTTATTTATAGCAGCCACACGATGGTTCCCGAGGTGCGTTGGTAGAAAGTGTGTTCAAGACTACCAAAACTAATATAAATAAATACTTTACAGGGTGATGGAAGATTAAAATTGTGCAAACAACAAATGGGACCACTTTAAATAATTATAAGACTATGAACAGTGTTGTTTAATAAGTGGGACCCTGGGACATACGGAAGGGGATATAAACAGGATAAAAACCTTTTATGCGTGTTATAAAATATAAAATTGACAGTCGTTTAGGAGGACAACTCCAAAAATCCAAATAAATCTTAAAAATTGAAATTTATAAATGATATAAAAATGAGCTTAAAGATTTACAAAACTAATAGAAACAACTAATTCCCAATGTGGTAGAAAATTGAAATGTTTAAGTAAATTCAAGGGACATATCAACTTACTAAGTTTGTACATTTTTAATTTTAAAGGGACACCGGGAAATAGGGTAGGAGGAGGGGGTAAGGATTTATAAAAATAAAAACAACTTTTAGCTGTGACAGGAAATTTAAATTTGGCAATTAGGTAAAATGGCCTTTCAAAATAACTAAACAAATCTTAATATTTGAAATTTATAAGTGGAAGTTGAAGAAAGGGTAGGGGAATGGGGCGGGCTCAACATTTACAAAAATTAATACATTCAACTACTTATCTGTGTGGTAGAGAGCTTAGATTCGTTAGATTATTCAAAATAAACAACAACAAAATAATAGAAATTTTATATTGAAAACTAAGGAAATGGGGGAGGAGGAAGCTACAGCTAGAAATAACTTTTGAGATGAGTTTAAAAGTTAAAATTTGAAAGACAGGTAGAAACGAAACTCCAGCTATCCAAATGAATGTTATAATTTTATATTTCTCAAAGTGGGTTGAGTGGTTAAAAACTTACAAAACTGTTAGAAAAAAACTCCTCTTAGTGTGGTATAAAACTAAATTTCTGCATATAGGGGAAGATACCACTCCAAATAACTATAAAAGTCCAAAAATTTTAAAGTTAATAATGGTAGTCCAGGAAAAAAAAGGGGGAGTCTATAGAAAATATTAACTATGGTAAAAAATATAGATTTTTCATGCTGGTATAGATAAGGCTTCGGATAACCAAATAAGTCTAAAATTTGAGATTTTGAAGTGGGAGTTGTATAAATGGGGAGGGGGAGGTTAACATTTCCAAAATCAGTGGATAAAATACTTTTATGTGTGGTATAAAACGGGAATTCGTCAATAAAAGATAGGGACCACCCAAATTAACTATAAAGTCTGAATATTTTAAATTTCAAAATGAGACTACAGGAAATAGGGAAGGAGAGGATGATGGAGGGTATGGGTGTGTACATGTAGGAGGGAGAAAATTCAAATTTGTCAGGAATGTAGAGGGATAACTTAAATAACTACAAACACATTTAAATATTAGTTATTTATAAGGAGGCTGGTGATATAGCGGACCTCAAAATGTTAAAATTAAAACACTAAACTACTTCTCAAAGTACGATCTAGTAGTGTAGTTTAACGTTTGCATTGTCATTGGAGTACGACGGCCGCCCTGTGACTGCTCTCGTTTGTACACTCAGATTGTAGACTAGGTAATATTTTCCTTCTAAGATATTTTATTTGTTAATTGCTATAGCTGGTTTGTGGTTGCCATGATTAGCTTGGGGTTGTACACGAAGGAACTTTCATAGTTGTGACAGCTGGATGTTAACCAATAAAGCAAGAATGCTATAGCAAAATACGTCAAAGTTCGATCTAATACAATACGTAATCAAAGTGACCAGAATATTATTAAATATATCAATGTCCAAATTTGTTTGACACATATTTGAATCAAATTTCTATATTATTATTGTATTGATTTTTTGATGATAGTGATGTTTACTGATAACGATTTTTGAAAATTCAGGAGTTGTTTTAAAATGGATATTAAAATTTTGTTTTAAATTTACATAAAGTATGAATGTTAAATGTGATTATCAAAATGATTTTTTTTTGTTTTTTCGAGGAAAATTTATAAATTAAATGAATTTTAATTTAGTTTAAAACCCATCCAAACTACGTAATCAGAACCTTTTTTTTCTTTACGTTAGTAGATAATTTTTATACCAAACATTTAATAACTATAGCTGTGATTAAAACAATATTTGGGTTTAGTTAAGAATATTTTTTTATATACTCTGTATTGTTAACCATTTTACTCGCCTTAATAAACTCTTTTATTGTGATATAAATATTTATTTTTTAAGAAAATCTGCAACTATTAATTGTATGAAAATATTATTCTATTATAGTAAAATATTCTTATACTGAAAAAGTTTTCAGTACAAAATTTGTTATATTTATTTCCATTCCTCTTTAATAAAATTAAGGAATATTTAACTTTCCATACAGGCACGAGAATGTGTTGGACAAGTACAATTGGACAAAACATTATGAGATTTTAGTTGTGCAATCCTAAAGCACGTTTAGGGAGATAAGCTTCATTTTAAGACTTTATTTTATTATAAACTGATTTAAAACCGACTTGTTAACTTTCATTGCAAATTAATATAAAATAATAATACTGATACTTAGTACCGCGTCTACTACTCTTTCGGGTTATACGCTTAAGTACTAATTGCGATAATGGGCTAGGATTTGAGAAGGTTGGATATATATGGCGCGAACCTACATTTGCGTGGAGGGAGAGTGGAGACCCATTTAGAGAACCCATTTCAACCAAGCGAGATTCGAACCTTGGTCTCCCCATCCTTAGCAGTCTGGCTCAACACTAAACTAGTGCGTTAGCTAACTATGCCACCTACGCGGGTATTACTATAAGATAATGTTGAATATAATCATTCCAGTGTTTAAAATAAGGAGGTATTGCCGATACCAAATATGTACTTAGGAAACTCTTTCCATTGTATTTTCCAGGCTTTTAAATTCTTTTTTTTTTAGTTTATAAAGTAGCATATCACTTGTATATTTTGTTAGTTTTAATTTGACAACAAAATGTAAAAATAAATGCAACCTTTACAACATAAGTATTTAATTTTAGTTACTGAAATATTTTGTGCACCGTGTTTTACTTCCCATTACAGCTATCCACGTATTTACTCCAATGGATAAGGAATGAGGAGGGTAAAATGTTTGGGAAATGTGCCCATATTTGCGTTGAAGGAGAATTATAAGCATTTTTTGAAAGAAAAAAAAACTCTCAGTACACCCAATTGGGATTCGAACACTGATATCCCAGTTATTTGCAGTCTAGTCTAACGAAGTAATGAATCCTAAGGAAAAGTGACTGCAGAAGCTGGTCATAAAATATTTAATAAGCCATTTACAAGTGCATTTCCAAGACCACGTGTCGCTTACGTTTAAACACTTTAGAATCACTGGCAATGTATATTTGGGTCCAACACTCTCAATTGTTTGACAAGTTTAGGTCAATGAAAGGGGGGTGAGGCAGGGTAAGGGATTACCTCTACCTGGACTATTGTACTCAGAGAGAAGGCAGCTCTTAGCTCGTCTTTCTGAGGAGGAACATTTTGAAAGTGAGTTGTTTTAAATAATTCTCACTTGGGAGCGCTGTAATCACTGGACATTTTAAGTTCTGACTCGAGGGGCGCATCAAATCTCCCGTAAGGCTGTGTATCTGTTATTTCCTTGCCTGTGCCCGAGGGTCAAAGTTACACTCCCGTGGATGTAGACATGTTCTTGTCCTGCCCCCCGGCCACTAGGCTATAGTGACGAACAATGGCAGTATCGCGCTGATGTGTGGGCCACTGTTTGAATAGAAGGAATGATAATGTTGACCAACTGGGAGGAGTCTGTGTTTACAAGTGTCAGTTGTCAGACAACACCAAATATCGGGATGTCTAGAAGACAACTTCAACATTAAGATAAATGGCAGAGTCACGTGGTTAACGTGTACCTCTTTGACCATGGAGTGGGGGAGGGGGATAGAGTTGGGATGAGGCAGTTGATCACTATAGGTTTCACTCAAACTATGGTGATGTTAATTTGAAGCAGTTTTCAGCACTATTGCTCTTTATAACTAATCTTTTGAAAAAAAAAATCAATTGTCAACAAGTAGTTCGACTTAATTTAACGAATATATAAAATACTGTAGGTAGAAATGATTCATTTACCCTGAAATTTATTCTCGAATTTAGGCTTTTTTGACCAATAAAAATAATCTAACAAATAATAAGTTAATTCATGAGGAAAAACATGTTTTAACACATTATAATATTAAGAAGTTTTCCAGTTAAAACAAATATTAATACCGCACTTAAATAATTTTCAAATGTCCCTTTATTTGCGTGGTTGTAGTATTTCTTAACTTATATTATTAGTTACCAATATACGCCCAAATGGAATTATCTCCTATATAAACCCAAGTATGGCACAAAGAGCTTGAATATTTTTGTTCCAAGATGAAACTAGACACACAATATTACATTCCTAGACATCACCTGGTACTGATGTAGGTTCCTCTACTAAGAACTACTTTTCTATGAGTTTAGTGGAATGACTGTTTTATTTTTGAAGTTACTTCGCTGTGAACATTTGTGTTCATAGAAAAAGATATACAAGGTTAAAAAAAACCTTATTGTTTTAATTTTTACTTTCTTATATAGAGAAATATTGTAACCATAGGAATTTTTTCCCTTTCGAGATTATAATGGATGTTGAATTTTATGTGTGTTTTCTTAACACAATTAGTTTCTTTGTCACTGGTGTTACAACCAAAACTTTTTGATAAATTTTCGTTTAAATTTATATTTGATATGATCATAGCTCTAGGATGAATTATAAGTTTATTTCTTAAATTAAGAGTAGTTTACTGATGAGTAATTTTTGAATACTTGAAATATTTTGAAAATTTCTATAAATTTTTTGTTTTAAATGCATATCTAGCGGCTATTTGATAAATAACATTTTGTATACTTATTTTTCGGAGGAAAATTAATTTAAACATAGTTTACTGATAACGGATTTGATTTTTTTTTCGTGAACAATAATATACTATAGAAGAAGGTGTGTACGATTATGTCTTAGTATTTATTTATATATTTGACCGCTAAGATAATCTAAATTTTTTTCCTAAGTCTATATTTACAAATATGCACCAAACAATACATTTTTACAAATTATTTTAAATCCGTTAACAATTTGTTAACAAACATTTAACAAACAATTGGCTGTGGGCACCTAAGAGCACACTTGTGGTGAACTCCGAAACGTTAGTGTAGATTAAGCTCTTTTTAAGCATTATGAATGCTAAACTTGGACCCCCACGGACCTCGAACCAAGTTCTCACTAGGTTAGTCTGTATCTACCGAGACAGGTGTTGTCGATATTGACCATGTTCGGGACATAATGTCCTGAGCTGAGCTAGTGGCTCGCGTACTTAAAGAGCTAACCTCACGGTTAGCGCACCTGACTAAGACTCATGAGGTTATAATAATAGAATAATAATACTTCCCCTCCTCACCCTGTCTCCTAGAGCACGTATATCCCAAGTGAAGAATTGCTGACTGACCTGAGAGCTCTGCACGGATATCTCCTCACTCCGCTGGTCTCCTGGTCTCTTCTGCCGTGGGCTATAGAGCTGGTGAATACTCAACAGACGTGTTAACGCGCGGGACAAGAGTGCGGGCGGACGTCGGGACGCCCTCCTCCCCCTCCCTCTTAGCCTCTCTGTGGCCACACACCACGTGGTCACGTCAGCTCGGCGTGTTGACCTTCCCCCCCCCCCCC
>CABFVX010004225.1:0-37314 GCA_902151425.1 Timema shepardi | reverse complement strand
TCTGAATGTCTCTGGTTGTAATCCCGGCTGGAGGTGATACAGGGCTCTGAATGTCTCTGGTTGTAATCCCGGCTGGAGGTGGTGACACAGGGCTCTGAATGTCTCTGGTTGTAATCCCGGCTGGAGGTGATGACACAATGCCACAGTCACATGCTATCTCCAAGTAACATGTTATTCTCACAGTCACATGTTATCTCCAAGTAACATGTTATTCTCACAGTCACATGCTATCTCCAAGTAACATGTTATTCTCACAGTCACACACGCCCCTCGCTCCCATACAGTGAAAATACGGGCTCCCAGACCACAATTGCAAAATACAAATACCTTGCACTCTCGAGTAATGAAAGTCATAATAATTCCACCTCCATTTGTAATATTTTATTGGTCAAGTCTGTTAAAACGTAATTAATTATACTTGGTACAATGTGCGTATATTTTGTTGCCCTTGAGTATAGTTGTTACATTACACGATTTGTTAGGCTCCTTCCAGCTCAGATGACAGTGGCGTGTGAGTGTGGCCAGCATCAAAGGGGCAAGAAGACTTATATATACCTCACGCTCAAAGGATCCTTTGGATGACAAATTACAGGAAATAAAATACACTAAAGTTCATCAAACACCAAGTACCTCTTGAAGGCATACCCCATTATGGCTTTCCTTGACAGTTCAAGCACCAAGTACCTCTTGAAGGCATACCCCATTATGGCTTTCCTTGACAGTTCAAGCACCAAGTACCTTTTGAAGGCATACCCCATTATGGCTTTCCTTGACAGTTCAAGCACCAAGTACCTCTTGAAGGCATACCCCGTTAAGACTTTCCTCTATAGTTCAAGCACCAAGTACCTCTTGAAGGCATACCCCGTTAAGACTTTCCTCTATAGTTCAAGCACCAAGTACTTATTGAAGGCATACCCCGTTAAGACTTTCCTCTATAGTTTCAAACACCAAGTACCTCTTGAAGGCATACCCCATTATGGCTTTCCTTGACAGTTCAAGCACCAAGTACCTCTTGAAGGCATACCCCGTTAAGACTTTCCTTGACAGTTCAAGCACCAAGTACTTATTGAAGGCATACCCATTAAGGCACACCTGAATCTACGCACCAAGTACCCTCTTGACGGCATACCCCGGGAAGGCATACACACCCACAAGAATCAATGCAACGATCAAGATGACGATCAGAAACACAATAAGTTTTTTCCTGTTTTCCTTCCATAATCCGTAGTACATAGCCTTTAGAGGGTTGCGGATCCAGTTGAACGAGGTGTCCGGTCGGCTGCAAGAGGAACAGACTGTACTACATGTCCTATTGTCCGTTCAACTGTGAGGTTAACAGACTAGATCACATTTCCTAGTATGCGCTCAACAGAAAGGTTAACAGACTGTATTCATCTAGTTGTAGCAAGGGGATATTATTATATTAATACATTATTTATTATGAATGGAGTTTAATAAACTAGACAGCCTAGATTCCTCAACATCTGCAATGTTCTCAAAGAGCTAATATTGATTTAAATTAAAATGGAAAATGTCATGATATATTCCATTCACGATAGGTTTTTACCTGGATGACAGTTCGAAAATCATATGTTTAGGTTTTAGGTTGCCAACACTTGTAAAAGATCACAGTTTTGTTATAAATGTAAAGATCTTTAATTACCTGTTATATATTACATTTAAAATAACGTAAACTTAAGTTTTCTCATACTATTTCATTTTTTAAATAATTTCTTTTTGTCCAACTCGAAACAATATTTTAAACATAATTAAAAGTACTTATTTTTCGTTTTGGAACGTTACTGATTTTGGGTAATATATTGCATACATCAATACCTTTTAATACAGGCATCGTATTTACTTGGAAAAGAGAAAATTGTTGTCATTTTTTTTCATACAATACATGATTTTATGATTATTTTATCGTATTTTGAAATATTTAACTGAATAAAGTATTTTCATCAACGGCGTGTCCGCATCATTGTAAAAAAAACTTGTTTACCGTTATGTTCAATCATACGGTTTAAAATTCGTCAGTCGCCATTTTGAGGCTATGTTCGTTAGAAGTTTTTGTGAAAGAGGTGTGAATATTTTTCTAAGTGGAATAAAACTATAAATAAACTTTGTGTCCGACCTTAAATAAATATATAAATAATATTGGCCTAAATTACGGTGGTTAACTGTCACATTAATATATTACCATCTGTTTTCATTACAGTCATCCAACGTGATAGATATCAGCTGTTGGCGTAGTGATATATTAGGCTTCTAGTAACATTTCGTGCTGTCATCCAGGTAAACTTAGCTCGTGAATGCCTTATATGTAAACTGTATGTGAAGGGATAAGCTTGCAAATTGAGGGCTATACTTAATTTAATTAGCCCTTCGCTTATAAAACATATGAAGCCGTATGTATTTTCTAATGATAGCTCTACAACAGGACCTTTTATCTTATGTGCACACTCATATAACTATATTACATACACAAATATACATGGTCGATTTCATTATGGTTTGTTATGTGTGTGATATCACACGTTTGAACAAACAAACCTGCTAGAGTCAATTAGCTTTTAAATATATACACGAGCCTGTGGAGACATACACAACTTAATAAAAAGCTCTTTTCACGTCTTTTGGTGCATTTTGTTATAAATATATGAGAAGTCATAGGAAAGAGGAATAAAGACACATTAAAGTAAACGAACTCAATATGACTTTTACACTGCTGCCACTGGATAAAGAGGTAATGTCTGTCTCCTGAAGAAAGTCGATCATTCTCAACCGGGCCGAGGGATTGAGGGATCGATTCTTTTCAAGAGGGAGCCATTACATCTTTATCCAATGGCAGCAGTGTTCTGATTATGTGTTGAATAACCTGTGAATTTATTTCTCTGAAAATATGAACTTTACGAAAGGTGTCTTTTAAAATATAAGGACTTAACCACGAAAATTTACCTCAGATAGATTGGACCAACATTAAAATAAAAAAAAGCCTATGCTGCTATACAAACTTAAAAAATATATATAAGTACTTTTTATCATCTGAAATTAAAGCTATGCTCGTACAAAGTGTGATACTACCTCATTTTGATAACTAATACAGTATCAATGGTGCTGTCTTATCCACTCCAACGCTCACAGAAGGAATAAGTAGCTAAGGTGATGTCTCGCTCCACTACGTCTCACCGCGAGATAGTATTGTGATTTTCCGTTTGATTTACCGCTATCCCCCCCCCCCTTCCGCCCACCACCACTCCTCTTCGAAATGTCCTTAACCTCTCCCTACAACCCTCCCCTACCACCCCCTCACCTACCAACCCCGGGCATGTTGGCTCTTGATGATTAATTATTAATGATTGTTAATTCATTATTGTTAATTGATTATTATTAATTAATAATTGGTAGGATAGAGGAGTTGGAGTTTTTATTTATTGATTAGGGCGTTGTAGTTTATTTATTTGTTATTCGTACCGTTGCTGAAAAGTGGCGCTAAAGCAATCGGAAAACAGGCGCTTCATACGGGTATCGACGTGCTCTCAGACGTTTCCAATCGACGGTGGCGCTTTCACAGAGGTGGATCAGATCGCTCCCGTCAACAACTGGTTGCATTCGCTATTCACACAGGTGGATGTGTTTTTAAACCAAAAACTAGTCTCCCCGCCCAGCAAAACGTATGCCTATAGAGCGTACATTGAGACGCTGCTCAATTACAGCAGTGAAACCAAAAGAACGCATTTGACTTGTGGCCTGTGGTTCGAAGACACCCCCGGAACCTTTGAGGAGGTTAACGCCGGCAATAAAGGATTTGAGGCCCGTCGCAGTCTCACCATGAAACGTAAGATGGTGGATCTTTTGGGGTATCTATCTACACGGTGACGTGTTTAACCAAGAGAAATACCTTTTGAACAGCAATGAACTCTCTCTCGCACAAATCCCGTTATATCGCCCCTCAGAGTCGAAAACAATTGCTAGCAGGGAGTCAGTTACAAGTGTTGTGTTTGATAGCTATAAAAATTAACATTTCCTGTCAGTTAGTTACAAAGAGTCAGGTTGGTTCTTTCCCGAGACGGGTCTAGTCTTATGGCAGTCCCTGAACTCCCTCACTTTAAGGTTCACATCGTTAAAGCCGGCCTTCTAGTGCGATGTGTCAAAGTAGCACCTTCTATACTGTTGGCACATTCCAAAGCATTAAACGTCAGTCCCGCAAAGTATCCCATCACCCGTGTGGAAGTAAAGACACTCACTATTCCTACGGGAGTGCAAGGGAAATCGCTGGACAACGTATTCACCGGACAGTTACCCAAACGTTGCATTGTGGGATTTGTATCAAACGCGGCGTTCAACGGAGATGCCACCAAGAACCCGTTCAACTTTCAAACCTATAGCATGAACCACCGTCGAAACCGTTACAGCCCGATTTTTCAAACGTAGACTATGTCATGTCCTACCACACACTGTTTTCTGGAAAGGGTATCCATTTCATAAACGAAGTTAGTGACATCACACGAGAAGCCTTCCCCAAGGGATATCATCTCATGGCTTTCGATCTCAAACCTAATCTGTCCGCCCACATGATATCGCATTGGAATTTGACGAGGCACGGTTCTCTGAGCATCGAAGTGAGCTTCACCAGAGCTCTCACCGAGACCGTCAACTGTATCGTGTACGGGGAGTTTGCCAACATCATTACCATTGACAAGGACAGAAACGTCGTGACCGATTATGGAAGTTAATTTAAACGGCCTCCCGCCCCTTACCCCTTTTTTAAGCCATGGACGTCATTGTAGATTTCCAGAGCTTCATCGACCACAACAAAGAGTTTATCATCAAGGAACTCAGTGTTTTATCAGTATGCGGCACATTACTTCAAAATTGGGTGTTAAAACCCCCATACGCTATCGAGGAACTTTCCACCTATGCCCGAAAGAAAGCTGACTATATATATTCAACAATCTGCACGGTATAACCTGGGATAATGGTGAAGTGGATTACAGCCTGCTTGAATCCCTCATCTCCCGTGCCACAACGCGTGCAGAAACCGTCTACGTCAAGGGGGTGGAAAAGAAAAAGTTTCTAGTCAAATACACGTCTACATCCATCGTAGATCTGTACGACAGAGGTTGTTCGTCACTGAAAACACTTAAATTGGGCCGCACCATGTGCATGGCACATAGTTCTGTATGGAATTTCTGTTCGGCTCCTATCGTCTGGGGACTTTGAAATTTGATTATTGAAGATGGACACGCACACCATAATACGTGCGCTGAAAACAAGCCCGTGGTCCCATTCTGTACGGTAGGGTGTTTTCCCTGCTGATCAACTACCCGCAAGAACAGCTCAATCTGCCACTCTAGTCATCATCACCGACCCACACACCAAATTTGGGACGCATTGGGTCGCAATCTTTATCTACAAGAACGGCGTGGGAGAATAATTTGACAGTTATGATTTTACACCTCGTATAAAATCACATCTGGCATTTATACGCAAAAACACTTTTCGCACGTCCCATAGCACGCTACAACTTCAAAGCATTGCATCAGACGTTTGTGGCCATTACTGTCTCATGTACCTTCTCTATCATGCCCAGAACATCCCGATGAAAACTTTCCAGAGCCTATTCTCGCCCACCAATCATACAGCCAACGACGCTAAGGTGGTGAGAAATTACAATTGGTTTTTCATGACTGTAGGGGCATGCCGCCCTTCAAGAGGCCGTGTCCAAGGTGTGCTCCTATAAAAGGGGCGTCCTGGCGGTGTGCCAGCCTTAACCACTAAACAGCATTTGATGCCAAGACGTTTGCGCCAGCAAAGCTAAGCCAATAAAGCCGCTCGCCATCACCAGTATTTTCAACACATTGTTCCCGCTGCATGGAGTCGACGTCAAGCGGGTCATCATCGGCATGAGCGTCAAGAACAACTTTACGCCATATGTCCAGATAGAAAAATACGGAGGGAAATGCGCTGTGTTTAACCGTACCGAGTGGCAAGAACTGGGCAGCTACAAGTCGGTCATATCAAAGTTTTTCACCAACACGCAACCTCCTCAGAATATTAGTCTGGCTAATCATGAAATCTCTCTGAGACGCATGTGCGGTGACCGTATGGTCGTCATCAACGAGAAACAAGACGCTGTAATAAAACGGGTCACTTATCTAGCACCTACCTGGGAGGGTCTTTGTGAGGTGTGGGGCCTCATCAACGTCGCCGTCGACTGACGGGACATGTGGGCGACACCCGTCGCACGCCATTGCAACGATTTGATCGACACACTCGTCATGGATGTATGCGACACGCTAACAGAATCGGCGGATGTCATAGACCTATAACAGCCTACGGTGGAAACGCACATCAAAAACCTGGATCTTATCAGTGCTACCTACTATACATGCCAAGTCATCGGTTTGGACTATTACATGCAGGATTGTGAACTAAAAACAATTTTACTAACGCATCTAAGAGACACAGTAAAAAAACATATGAACGAATATATGCGTCATTCCTGTAAAAATGTATAATTGTGATGTTTAATAATTTTTTTAAATATTTGTGTTTTATCTACTGATTGTCCCTTACGAGTCCCAACTTGTCTTGTGTGCCCACCATACTGGCGCCAGTCAAAACTCAGTTTCCCGAGGTCACGATCTATTCTTGTCTTGTCAACCTGCCAGACTGGTGCCAGGGTGCGACCCATATCTCTAAGGAGGAGGGGGTTTCAAGGTAGGGTAACCATTATCACACTCTACCCCCGACAGCCATAGCGCGAGGTTCGTGCTGCTTGTTCCGGGACAGTCCATTGTTATGGAAGAACCAATGTTCATTCTAGGCCTGTTAGGCGTAGCACGAGCTTCGTGCCGATCCCACCTGCCTAAACCTCAAGGACTGTATGCCCATAAATAAACTACAACACCTCTATCCTACCAATTAATTAATTATCAATAATCAATTAACAATAATTAATTAACAATCATCAAGAACCAACATGTCCGGGGCTGGTAGGCGAGGGGGTGGTAGTGGAGGGGTTTTAGGGGAGGGGGAGAGGGGGAAGAGGGAGGACGTAATCAGCAACTGGGAAATGAGGTCAGGAGGAGTGGAGGAGGGCGGTAGGGGGTGGGGGAATAACATCACAATACTATCTTGCGGTGTGACGTAGTGGAGCGAGATTTCACCCCAGCTACTGGACTTTATTCCCTTAATTCACAATCCAAGCTACTTCGAACACATCTCCCCTAATTTATAAAGCTTGAATGGCTACGCCTAAATGAACGACGCTCTTTTCTCTCTGCTACTTTAGCCTTAACAAATTCTTAACTCATCTTTCCCTGAGTATCTCTTATCCATGTTTCAGTTCTTGAAAAAACAACATCGGTTCAATACACGTGCTAGTGATTCTTCCGTTCTCTGTACACCCCTTACACAAATCCCTGTCCCACTTCCAGTCCTACTCCCAGTCTCAGTCCTACTTCCAGTCTTAGTCCTACCCCAGTCTCAGTTATACCCTCAATCCTACTCCCAGTCTCAGTCCTACTCCCAGTCTCAGTCCTACCCCCAGTCCTACTTCCAGTCTTAGTCCTACCCCAGTCTCAGTCCTACTTCCAGTCTTAGTCCTACCCCAGTCTCAGTTATACCCCCAGTCCTACTACCGGTCCTATTCTCAGTCCTATTCTGTACTAACATCACAGCCATGGAATGAGCTACTTGCTACCATCATAAATTTGACTACACACAACCTTCATTCACAAAATAAGAACTTATATTATCTTAGAGATTTTCTTTTGAGTAGTTATGAAGCCAAACTATATATGTGTATGTGTTTGGGTTTGGGTTTCCTAAAACTAATTGGTTATGATCATATACATTTATCTACATTTCGTAGTATAAATGAAAGATTTGTTTCATTAATATTTTAATTTATTAATTTCTTATCTTTTATCAAAAGGATAATCTTTAACCAGGTTAAATGTAAGACAAGGTGTAAAACCTTAACTTCTCCAGAATAACTAGAGAAGTTTAAATAAAATAAATAAAAGCCATGGCCATACAGTTGTAGGGCTCTTACTTTGGCTTGTCCAAGGGCTCCGGCTCAGCCCTCCCAAGGCCTACCGGATTATCATCTGCTTCCTCCCTCGTCATCAGTTGCAGCTCCAACTCAGCTTTACCCTGTCATTACAATAATATTCATAATAAGAACTGCCTAACCCTATCATTACAATATCAGTCATATTAAAGGCTGCTTCACACTGTAATTACAATAACAGTCATAATAAGGGCTGCTTTACACTGCCATTACAATATCAGTCATAATAAGGGTTACATCCCCCTGTCATTACAATAACAGTCATAATAAGGGCTTCTTCACACTGCCATTACAATATCAGTCATAATAAGGGTTACATCCCCCTGTCATTACAATATCAGTCATAATAAGGGCTGTGTTACCCTGTCATTACAATAACAGTCATAATAAGGGTTACTTCCCCCTGTCATTACAATATCAGTCATAATAAGGGCTGTGTTACCCTGTCATTACAATAACAGTCATAATAAGGGTTACTTTCCCCTGTCATTACAATATCAGTCATAATAAGGGCTGCTTCCCCCTGTCATTACAATAACAGTCATAATAAGGGCTGCTCTACCCTGTCACCCTCACCGCCAAAGTCCGTTCTCCCGTCTTCCCGTCAACGCCCTCAAAGGGCCACCATCCCCTTGTCCTCTTGATCTTGAACAGGTTGAACGTTGGGGCGTCCGGCGCCATCAAGTCTAGTGTGCAGTGTTTGGGGGACTTTGCCCCCCTCGGCAGTCGGAGAAGGTTCAGAACCAAGGACCCTGGAAACAAGAGCACTTTGATGTCTCCGTATTTTAGCAATGTGGCGAATAGTTGTTACTGCGTACAGTACATTGTTACCCTTCAACGAGACCACCTTTGTGTATTATACGTCTCACACAACCGCCTTCGGATTAAACCCTGGTCCAGTGGAGTAATACCTTTGTGTTTCCAATTCTCTTTCAAATAAAATGCTCCGACACTTAGTTAAAATCAGCCCCCCTACTCTATTTCCTTAGAATTCTTATTTTACGTCGTTAATAGCCAATAAAATGGCATAAAAAACCTTAAAGTTGCTTAAATTTTATTCCCCATCGATGGGCATGCGGACTAAATGTTAGGATCATTTAGTGTGATTTTATGGTGATCGGGAGGTTTTATTTTTAGCTATGAGCGGGTGTATTAAGTTGTATTTCCTTAAATGTCGCTCACTCTCCCTAAACACAAGTTCTGGTACATTTCTTCTAAGTTTCAACTTCCTCACCGAGGTAATCATCCTTGGAGATGAGGTCGTTGTCCCAGGCCTGCAGGGTCAGCTGGCAAGGTAACTTGTACCTGGTCTTGTCTCTGGCGAACGTCGAGTCTTTCTTCAGGTACTCGATCTTCCCTTCCGTCGACAGAAAGGAGAAGGGGAACACGAACCTGTAGTTGAAGTTCCCTTCCCCTGTGAGAGAACGGTAGTGCACGTCTGTGTTTTGCGCCTGTCTTTTCTCAGTGATCCATCTGCAGGACGAGATATATATCTAGGGTACTATGATCTGCAGGACGAGATATATATCTAGGGTACTATGATCTGCAGGACGAGATATATATCAAGGGTACTATGATCTGCAGGACGAGATATATATCTAGGGTACTATGATCTGCAGGAGGAGATATATATCTAGGGTACTATGATCTGCAGGACGAGATATATATCTAGGGTACTATGATCTGCAGGACGAGATATATATCTAGGGTACTATGATCTGCAGGAGGAGATCTAGATCTAGGGTACTATGATCTGCAGGACAAGATCTAGATCTAGAGCTATATAATCTGCAGGAGGAGATCTAGGGCAATATGATCTGCAGGAGGAGATCTAGATCTAGGGTACTATGATCTGCAGGACAAGATCTAGATCTAGGGTACTATGATCTGCAGGAGGAGATCTAGATCAAGGGTACTATGATCTGCAGGACAAGATCTAGATCTAGGGCAATATGATATGCAGGATGAGATCTAGATCTAGAGCTATATAATCTGCAGGAGGAGATCTAGGGCAATATGATCTGCAGGAGGAGATCTAGATCTAGGGTACTATGATCTGCAGGACAAGATCTAGATCTAGGGCAATATGATATGCAGGATGAGATCTAGATCTAGAGTAATGTGATATGCAGGATGAGATCTAGATCTAGAGTTATATAATCTGCAGGAGGAGATCTAGGGCAATATGATCTGCATGACAAGATCTAGGGTAATATGATCTGCAGGACAAGATCTAGAGTAATATGATCTGCATGACAAGATCTAGGGCAATATGATCTGCAGGAGGAGATCTAGATCTAGAGTTATATGATATGAATAGTGAGATCTATATCTAAATATAGCGTATTATGATCTACAGGACGAGATATAGATATATAGTAATATGATTTGCAAGAATAGATTTAGATCTAGGGTAATCCAATCTGCAGGACAATACCTAGATCTATAGTAATATGATCTGCAATTGATACCTAGATTTTCAGTAATATCTGCAGGAAGATATTTAAACCCAGAGTAATAATGGTATGCAGGACGAGATCTAGATATACAGAGTAATATGATTTGCAGTCAGAAGTTATGATTCTCACAAGGTCGACAGGCTTATGGGCTAATCATGTGCCTTATGAGCTTTAACCACCCCTTTTAATAGCTTTTTTTTATCAACAAAATGTATTTAAAAAAACAGCATGTGGATAGAAAACTAATATGTTGAAGGTTTAATTCTTTTGACTAAAATTAAAACAAATTGTATTAAAACCTGTGATTTATATCGTCGCACCATAAGAAAATGCATTTAAGAAAGGAAGAATAATCCAGAGCACGGACGATCCCTGGAAAGCTCAGTGGTAAAGAATTAGCGTGCAAAGCCAAAGGTTCCTGGTTCGATTCCCGTGTCCAGGTATCATATTTCAATCTCTTTGAATTATAAACTGCATTCAAAAATAAGAAATGTAAGTGCATATTGTAATGATAGTGAAACTGCACAAAATATCCTATCAGCCATTCTATTATTTTAATATGTTGACCGAAGACTATCTACTTCCAAAATTTCTATATAAAGGTGAGGGTGCAGTGAACACAAGAAAAGATCAGTGTTTTTTGGAGTTTTTCCATATATTTTTTTTAAATAAAATAAATATTACTCCAGTACAAACATAGAATTTAATTTTCTTCACATTTTTACCTCAATATTTCTTGAATATCTGTCATGGATGTTCTGAAATTGAATGACAAATTTTTCTCTTCATTCAAAAAGTTTGTCATCTATTGCCGCTATGCTCATGACGTCATGACAGATATATTCAACAACTGTTGATACCACCAACTGAAGAAAATTAAACCATGTTTATATTGAATCAATATTTTATTTATTTTGACTAAAAAATGTTCTGCTATAAATCTTTAAAAAAACTTGCCTTTTCTCGCGTTTCCTACAGCCCCACCTTAAAATATTCTTGATGCAAAACCAAAATAGTCTTGTCAAGAAAAAGAGTGCGTTGGTATTTCTGGGAATTTAGGTCGTTGTAATTTACAATACCTCTATCTGGACGGGCTCCTTGTTTTAGTTGATTAAAAAGGTTCGTACACGCGTTCCAATGATGGCCGATCAAGTTACCCCTTGACAAAGATGTCCGATATCCTGTGTCCTGTGAGGAAGTCGTGTTCCTGCAGCACGACATCCTGTGTGTTCCAGACGATGACCCTCAGCTCGTACTCGACGGGTTGTCTAGGGGTAATGTTCACGGAGGGAGGGAAGTTGTCGTCATCGGGAAACATGTCCACCCACAGCTCCACCCTGCCCTGGTCACCGCCAGATAACAAGAGAAGATTGTGACGGTTTACCACAGAAACAGCCCTGGTACTGGAATAACATTTAATTAAGGAAAAATGACAAACTGTACACGAGAGTCGACCCCGGGGCCTTGGACTTGGCGCATCAGGACTATATCACTGAGCCATCGTGGTTCGTCGCGTATCCAGGACCCCTTACAATCAGTTGCAAGAGTTTCAATAGCAAGAACATTCGTGCTGGATTCCCATATCCAGGTTGTCATTATTCACCCATTGAATTATCATCAAGTTCAGTTGAATGCTATAAATCACACGTGCATTTGTTTGACAGCTAATTAACACCTGATTGGCAGCTTAGTGACATTGGATTGACACTTAATATATATGTTGTGCGTCTGAGCTATATCATTCGTAGCCCAGTAGTGGCAAGATTAGCCAGTACTAATGTACCGTTACCCAGAGGAGGCTCGAATGTACTGATCGTACATATTTTCCGTGGAAGGTCTTTCCATGCCCCGATGAGATGTGTTGAGGGTGATAGTGAGTATGAGGGCGTGGAACCAGAGGAAACTCTTAAACCTAACTTAAACTTAAATAACCAACCCCTGGTGACCGCTGGGGTCATTCCCTTTTCAGGAAAAATACCCAAGGTACCAGCCGGGAATCTATTATTTTATAATATTTAGCACCGCGTCTTACTACCCGTTCGGGTTATACGTTTTAGGTACTAATTTACTCTAATGGATTAGTAATTGGGAAGGTTGAATTAGAGGAAGTGAACCCGCATTTGCGTGGAGGGAGAGTGGAAAACCATTTAGGATAAACCACCCCCGGTTCACCCGACCGAGATTCGAACCTCGATCTCCCCGTCTTCGGCATTCGAGCTTCAACACGACAAGTGCGTTAGCCAACTACGCCACCGAGGCGGGTCCCGGGAATCTAACCTGAAACCCCTAGGCTCGTAGCCAGGCGCACTAGCCACTACACCACGGGGCTGGTTACTGAAAGTACCGAGGAGGGTTATTACTAAATTGTTTCTCGCCCTAAGTAATTTTACAAATATTTACACCTGACTACTAAAACAGGTTCATGAGCTGTAGACGAGAGTCTTGCAAATGTTCTACACGTGATGTTTTCTTTTTGTAATGTTTCCTCAATATATTCCAACGACCGGCCCCTTGGTGTACTGGTCAGTGCACCTGTCTACGAGTTTAGGGGCCACGGGGCTAGACTCCCGGCTGGTACCTTTGGTTATCTTTCTATTAAAGGGAATGATCCTAACGGTCCCCAGGGGTTGGTAAGTTAGGTTAAGTTAGGTTAAGACTCACTCCTGGCTTCACACCATCATAATAACTATCATCACATCATCTCATGGCGGGTACGACGTGTGGACAACCTCCAGAGGTGTACCCTGGTTAGCGTTCTGTGCCAGCCGAGCCAATAGTCTACTTACAGGCGGCCGAACTGGATGTCACGTCCATCCCAATCAGTAATGCCACACGATAAAAAAAACACACACACATATATATATGTATATATATATATACATATATATAATTATATACACCATTAAACAAATATACTGTCATTCATTCCCATCCCTAGAAAACTGCATCATGACTTATCTGATTACCAAACCCTTCCTTCACCTCCGACAAGACATCTTGTGAATGTGGGGAATGACAGGCCTCCACCGTGGTTCGGATCCCACGTTAAACTGTAGGTCCTCCATCTCATCTCACAATCACCCTACCATTACACATTAGCGTAAGTGCGTATAACCCGAATGGGTAGTAAGACGCGGTGATGATAATAATAATAATAATAATGCATCATGACAAGAAAGTTGGACCCCTGACAAATATTCTGAAGTCCAGGATCTAAATATAGCGGACCTTCTTTCAAAAATGTATTTATTTACGTGTGTTCTAGAAAATACTGAGGTCGTTATTACAAAAACTGATATTTTCGTTTGTGTTGTCAAATTGCTGAATTTGTTCACTTTACAAAACTATTAAAGAGTTCACACATAAACTTACTTTTCCCAAGATTTCAGCTGGATTACCTGTTCGATGCCCGGTTTGTCCGGGTGGTACAAAGTACGCGTTTCCACGTGCTCGGGCACGAGTTTGAATCCGACCAAGGGCACTTCCTGCCATCGGCTCAAGGCCATCAACGCCAGCTCTTCTTTCTTTTCTAAAGATGAGAACTAAATTGTTACGTTGTGTCATTTTTACGGCTTGGAGACATTTAAATTTCATTTTAATCGGTTAAATAAATGTGTGGGGTTCACAAGATATAGGGGAAATATATACCAGTATGATGCTAGATTCTGAAAACATCACTTTGAATTATCTAATATTATTTAACTTTCCTTTCTCTAGTAAATAATAAAATATTATAAATATAATATTTATAATATACCAGTATGATATATATATACCATCGAATGGTCTAACGCGTTACTCTCCCATTAGAATAAAATTCCGATGACGATGAGATCAAAGTTCGAACCTCATCCGGTCACCCTGAGGGTAGTTTGCAAAATGGTTAACCACTCTTCCTCCAAGCAATTGAGGATGCACTTCCTCTAAATATATCCTTACTCATCTCTGAAGCCATTAACGTAATTAGTACATAAGCGTATAACCCGAACGGTTAGTAATATAAATTATATATGCACGTATAATATATGTATACATATTTAGCACCGCGTCTTACTACCCGTTCGGGTTATACGCTTTAAGTACTAATTACGCTAATAGTTTAGGAATTGGGAAGGTTGAATGAGAGGAAGTGAACCCGCATTTGCGGGGAGGGAGAGTGGAAAACCGTTTAGGAAAAACCACCCCCTGTTCACCCGACCGAGATTCGAACCTCGATCTCCCCGTCCTCAGCAGTCGAGCTCAACACGACTAGCTCGTTAGCCAACTACGCCACCGAGGCGGGTTACTATTAATTAAAAGTTTCTCCAAGCAGGTGTAGGGATTGGAACTCACGTTCATCAGGCCCCGTCTGAGACTCTGCGGGGTGATTCCGTTCCCAGGGACCGACCACGACGCAGTCTTCCAGGTACGTAGGTCCTTGCACCTTATATTCCCTGCAGAGGTTTTCCAGGATCTGGGAAGGGGTTTGTGAGTCCCTCCACTTCCTATAACCTTCCCTGTAACGTATCTCCGGTCATTACTAGAAGTGTGTCTTATGTTTGTGCCAGACTACTGTTAGAACGAGCTAGGAGCCCAACATTGATAACATTTTAATTAATTACTAGGGGTATTTTTTTTTACAAAAGTGACCATAATTGTAGATCACACGACTTGACGTATGGATGTATTAAAGTAGTTTTATTAACTTAAGTAAATATCAAATACTGCTATTTATATCTGTCCCTACTTTAGCCGGTGATCCTGGGAAAATATTCATCGAACCAGAGACTCGGAACTTAATTATTCTGTTAGTTGATTACTGTCCAGTTCGTGCGACAGGGTTAGTTTAAATTTACACACGCCCGACTCTAACCTGGGGCTTACTCCATGAAGATGTAATATCCTATTCTCCATGAAGGTGGATGACGATGCAGACTCTTGGCCGTCTCCTTAGTCTATACCAGAGGTGCCCAACATACGGACCGCGGACCGGGTGCGGTCCCGTGAACGGGTTTTCTCCGACCCGTGAACGATAAATACAACGTGAACTTTATTTTAGTGGTTTATATGTTGGATTGAAAATACTACTCATGTATCACGGTCTTAAGACGCTCCATAAGGATGAGATTAACTATCACGACCGATTCTTTATAACCGGCTGATCTTGTCCAAATTACTTCTCTTTTAGTTTTGTTATAAATGCAAAGGCTACATTTCATACATCGCTATACATCTTGTTCCTATCATAGAACAAATGTTAAGGAGATTTGTGTGATAGTAGCATTTCATACATCGCTATACATCTTGTTCCTATCATGGAACAAATGTTCAGGAGCTTTGTGTGATAGTGGAATTTCATTATTTCACATTCCAAAGGGGATTGTGACCAGCCTCTCCCTCTTTTTCCATTGTTACAAGAATTGAATACCAGTGTTGTGGTGTACTAACAGTTTGAATTGTGTGAAGTCTGTTTACAATTGCTTTTTACCAGAATGAGAGTCGAAAAATCATATGTTTAGGCTTTGGTATGCCAACACTTGTAAATTATCACTGTTTTGTTTTAGATGATATGTTGTTTAATTACACGTTAAGTTTTCTCACACTATTTTACTAATTTTAATAGTTTCTTTTTACCCAATCCGAAACAATATTTTAAACATAATTAATAGTACTTATTTTTTGTTTTGGAATTTTATCTATAATGTGTTAAAGATAAAATACTTATAATTTTGCTATAAATAATATATTATTTTATCGTATTTTGAAAATGTTTAACTGAATAAAATATTTGTATCCACTGCGAGAATGCACTTGTTTCCGTTATGTTCAATCACATTATTTAAATTCGTCGGTCGCCATTTTGAAGCTATATTTATTAGACTTTTTTTTAAAGGTCTGGGAATAATTTTTTTTAAGTAGAATAAAACGATAAATAAGCTTTATGCCCGATCTCAAATAAATATAAATAATCTGGCCAAAATTACTGTGGTTAACTGTAACATTCATACAATAGCATATGTTTTCATTACAGCTATCCAAAGTGACAGATGTCAGCTGTTGGCGTAAGGATACATTAAGGACTATTTCTAGCTTTCATCCAAGAAAACTCGGGTGGTGAATGTATTTTATTTAGTCGTGGCTTTTATAGCTCGAAGAAAATATCAGCATGGTGCGTATTTTTTTCAAATACCAGTTTATAGGCTATATCTCTTTCAAACCGTAGAAAAGTAGATAGCGATTGTCTTCTTTTTAGTGAAAAGTCTCTAGAGGATTGTTTTGTACCACACCATTCTCACTCTATTTAGTTACGGCCACAATAGACTAAACAAAAAGGGGGTTGATAACTAATTACATGAAAGAGGGAAACATTTGCAGGTTAAAGAAATATTTGAATTATTTATTCAAAGTAACAAACAGTGTTAAAACAACAAGTTGCATGGCCTTACAGATCTTACTGAAGTGTGTTGAAAAACAAATGAATCTTAGCAATTTATTACATGTGCAGTGCATTTCAAAATTTTAAGGAATATAATTATATAATTTAAACTTGTCAAGAAGAGACCAATAAAATAAACAAAATAGTTGCTATTATTTAAAGAAACTTTTCTAAATGATATACAAGATTCTAATTCACCACAGTGAATTAAGATCAAACCAAATCAAGAGGATCAAAAGTTTAAATTAATAAATTATTACAAATATTGCAAAGAGCTCTTTTAAATGGTTTATAACGCATCAGACCCACATCAGTAAATATAGACTGAACAGTTTTAAATTTAGGGAATAAATTTAACTATCGTACCAGATATTTACTTAAAGTTTTAAATCCTAAAACGTATACAAGATCACAAAAAGTTTAATGAGCCTCTTTTAAATGGTTCATAACGCGTTAGATTCACACCAGTGAATAAAGACTAAACAGTTTTAAATTAATGGAATAAATTTAAATTTAAATATTGCACCAGATATTTACTAAAAGCACAAAGGTTTGACCTCCCGACTAAACTCAAATCTTCGCAGGACAATTACCCTCGTCACTTTTAAAGAATTAAACAAAATTCCTACATTTAAATATTTAATATTAAAATATTAAAAGTTACGTTACAGAACTAGTAATTTTGCCTAATTGAATCTGCAAATATTACAGTCAAAACCATATTAATCAACACTAATAAGTTACTTTACATTTACTTCAAAGTAAAGAAGTCTACAAAATAACCAATAAAAGAAACATTATCAATTTAAAAATTTTAAATTACTGATAACTACAAAAGCAAAATTTTAATATCTATCCTAAATATTGTAAGACCCAAAAAATAACCAAATAATGTGGCTACCTATTTAAACCAATAAAACACAAAGATACTAGTGCCTAAGTGGCAAAAAGAAATATTAAGTGCTCCATAACAGAATTTACGTTTAAAAATAAAAGTGTTTAGCAAAACATTAACGATGGCTACACTGACAGATTTCCATAACAAACTAAACCAAAGTATTTTAAGAAATGAAAACACATCACAGCAATTTATAGATTTCAAACGAAGATATTATTATATGCCATCCTGGCTAGATAATGTCCTAGTCCTGAACAGGACTTCTCGTGGAAGTGGCGAATGTAATAGTTATTGATATTGTCTGTGGTCCCTCGTTATATAGGTCTAGTTGCATAGTGGGAAGGTGGGAGTTCTTCTTTGTTATTATTTCACTCGCTAACATCAGGTTGAAAGGCTACGTTGTTTTCACCACGTAGGCCGGGTTCTTGTTGTCTTGATCATCAACCGCTGCATTAGAATAGTTCCACAAACACGAACTACTAGAAACAAGACAAGTAGAACTATGCTTGTTTGATCACGTATGCCATCCATGTGTCCAAAAATATTAGTGGTCTTCTAATAGTACAGTACGGGCCAATTAAATCATTGCTGGCTTTCTTCGTTGGAAAATCAGGGTGCTGCACAATTTATAGCGTGTTTTGGATTTCTCTTTATTCTAGCATTCGTGGTGAGCAGGCTGGACTTGCAAGTTGTTCTACACCAAACAGATATACGCGCGAGTAGAGGCCTATATTTGACATGGTAAGATTGCGATGTTTAATAACACTGGATATATATAAGTACAAGATTATTTGGGGTAGTATCTTAAAAGGCTGGCTGGTCCTATTGGTATTTAATATTGTAGGATGTCTATAAATATTAGCTTGTTTAGGGGCAGGTAGTAACATTCTCACATTAGCAGTCCACGATAATGTTACAATTTTTGTATTGTTAATACAAATCGGAAAATCTCGTGGATTTTTCTAAGTGTCTTAGAGGTGAAAAACTCCCAGCTTTATTAAAATTAGCAATTAAATATTTGTACGCGTTTGGTATTAATTAAATTTGCGAAAAAAAGGTCCTAAAGAACGAAGATAATATAGAACCCAAGTAGAGCTACCGCTTCACGGATGAACATCTGTAAGCAGTACTACGGCTCTACGTATCCACACTTACTCCAGACATAAAAACACTGTCGCTTGAAATGAAAGCTCAGATATCCCACTAAATTGGCGAGTTCTTACACATAGTGTAGGCCTATATAACGATTAAATAAACTTATTTATTATTATTGATAAAAGTATGTTTACTAAATTATTTAAGTTAAATTTAGTTAAAGTTAGAGTATTGATGTGTTTCAGGGCTGTTAGGAATCGAATGCACGAGTACAAAACAGTAATTATTATGTATGCTGTTGAGTGAACAAGAAGACTTAAATACAGGTACATAATGTTGAAGCATGAACTTTATATATATATATATATATATATATATGTGTGTGTGTGTGTGTGTGTGTGTGAGTGTGTGACGCAGCACGGGAAAAGGGACCTTGTCTTCACCCAGGTCAGTTTTGAGTTATTTGTATCACTGTAAAGAACACAAATCGCTAAATAATGTGATGTAAAATATGTAAACATATTCCAAGAATTGAGAAAGTTATTGCCATTTGAACCAGAAAATTGAAAAACGTGCGTTTTGAGAAAACAGGGGTTAACGTTTGGCATTATTTAAAGATGAAAACCAAAATGCTTTCTCTGCTATCTAGGATATAAAATATGAACTAAATCCTATTACTAGTTGTTCTAAGAGCGTGTAGGTAGCGATTGCTACAATAACGTTAAAAAAATTTTTTTTTTTATCTGGATCATTATTATCAGCTGTCCTGAAATATTTGTGCGGTGAAGATAAGGTTCCTTTTCCCATGCCATGTTACAAACATATGTGTGTGTTATCCGGCCCATGTATAATTTAAGTTGGGCACCTCTGGTCTAGACAACGATAAGTATCTGATGGACGTATGAGACTAACAAATACAGCTCATGTAGGCGTTACTACTCTTCGATAATGAGTATTAAACTATAGCTTTCCTTTCGGGATACACGCATTTTAATTACGCTAATAGGGTTGGTATTAGAAAGGTGAAATCAAAATAAACTTCACCTGTATTTGCCTTGAGGGAGATTGTAAAATCATCTGGGAAGACACAACCCTCAGTGTATCCTAGATTCGGGCCCTGACCAACCGGTGAACCAATCTAAGTGGGCCTTTTGTTTTGTCTGCGTGCCCACGGCTACTAAACTTTGCCTGAGGTGCAAACTCACCTCTCGTATATATCAGAAATACCGCAGACCGCCCTGTGTTTGCTGTACCACCGATTTTCCAAGTCAATCTTGGTCTCGCCGATCAAGTCGTCTGAGCTGTACTTGTCGTAATCCATGACCGTGACAGTCAGTTGATAGTCCAACGGGAATGTCGCCTTGAGCTCGAAGAGCCTGTCACACACGGCAGCATGACACAAAGACTGTGACGTTATTTATTGAAATCATGAAAGACAGGTGCTTCACTGTCATTTGTCGTATCATAACGAATGTTAACTGGCACAACATTATCTCAAGGTTCAAACAGCTCTTGTTATCATTCGTGATACAGACTTAGTCTCAGGTCAACTTATTAACAGTATAGAAATGGTCTTAAAAACATGGTTTAGATTGTGATTTTCTCATCCTCTCCCCCCGTTAATGTATGTAGAAAAATACCATTCCCTGCAATCTATATTACTTTTAAACATATTTAAATATGATATTTAAAAATTTGATTTAGATAATTTGTGGGATTTGGGAGGGTTGTTACAACTTTGTAGCATTGATGCCTTAAGATCCTTTAGTAAATGTAACTAACATCAGTAAGCATCTGGAGGGTAACAACAGAGTCTTAACTGATCTCGTGTTGAGGGCTCCCAGAAGGGGGGGGGGGAGTAGTCTCTTGATATTCATATGAGGGTACATGCTCCATTTGTTTGAGTTAGGGCTCTCAGAAGGGGGAGGGGATAGTCCCCTGGCGCCCATCTGTTCAAATTAGGGCTCAGTTACCCACTCACTTGCTGAAGGTGGGGGGAGAGGGTAATCCCCTAACATTCTGCCGAGAGTCAATGCCCCATATGTCCGAGTCAGGGCTCAGTTACCCACTCACTTGCCGAAGGTGGGGGGAGATAATAATCCCCTAACATTCCGCCGAGAGTCAATGCCCCATATGTCCGAGTCAGGGCTCAGTTACCCACTCACTTGCTGAAGGTGGGGGGAGAGGGTAATCCCCTAATATTCTGCCGAGTCAATGCCCCATATGTCCGAGTCAGGGCTCAGTTACCCACTCACTTGCCGAAGGTGGGGTCCAATGACCGTGCCACGTAACTGTCCCTGTCTTTGATCGTGTTCTTGCTGGAGGTTCCAACAACCAGGTAAGGGTCGGACCTCCCAGTCACATCCATGACAGGTAACCCCGAGGCTCGGATGACGTACACCCTCACTTTAACCGTCAGAGGCTTATTCCCGGGGTAGTTTTGAAACAACCCTCTCTCAGCGTTTAGGCCGCACTCGGTGACAAGATTCTTGTTTTCCGGTGGAGGCCATCGGTAGATTTTTATCGCACCCTGAGAAATAAATAAGTCAAGGTCATAAAATGGCTTAACACTAAATGGAAGTGACATGTTTTAAGAACATACTTTTCTGGAAAAGAACTATAAATTAATTCAACGTAAGCTTCAGGCTTATGATGGTCTGAAATATGTTACGTCATTTCATTTCCCTGGATATCTGATGTTTTTTCATGACCTGAGTTTTCTTCCGCCTCCTGCTAATTAGTGTATCACAAGTGAGGGTGGAGTGGGGGTTGCTAATTGGTCCATAATATGGCCATATGGATCTATGCTTGACTTTGTTATATTGAAGGCATCTCATTTCATCAATAAAACTCATGATACTATGTTCACTTGCTATGAAGTCCATTAGTACAAATTAAGACAATGTAATATTCTTTCAATAGGAGAATGAACTTTTGAGTCAGCCCATATTATTAAAATCGAATTTGATAGTAGTTCCATATTTTGTTAAATAATTTTCGAGTTGAGCATAGCTACTGAGTTAAACAAAAGAAGAAGATTAAAGATTTTTTCACTATTTGTACCTTGAATTTTCCAGCAATGTTTCCTTTACTGATTTGATCTTCCGCTTGTGTCCCTCGGTATAAGTTGAACGTCGTCAGACGGTCTGAGAACCCACTGAACTCTGACTGGGCTTCCAGGTCATTTGGGTAGATCTGGACCATATTAAACATAGCACAGGGCCGTATCATCATTGAGATGTTCACACTTATATATAATAACCATTATACGAACAAATAATAATTTGAATGTTATTGTTTTATCCTGGTCTGAATACGTATCAACATCAAAGGTTCGACTTACTTTGATCATTATCTTGTGTTTGGTTCTTCTCACAAATTTAGGTTTTAAATCTCTGGACTTTTTCCAAAGGAGATTTAACTTTTCATCTTTTGGTTTGCCCTCTGGTTTCTCTCGTTCGGCTGTCTGAAAGAACGGTTGGTCCAAGCTCTAAACAAACCATCAGGTAATACAAAAGTTGGTCTTCACGTTTACCAACTGTACTCACCACTTCCATCGCCTCCAACGTTCTGAAGTACTTGCTCCACCAATCCAAGTTCTCCTCATCCTCATCAAACGACTCTCCCTCTCCCTCTCCCCACCTCTTGACCTTGCGCAGTCTCCACTTCATTTTGGCTTTGACTGTGCCGTCCCCCTCGTCAATGTCATCGGTTGCTTCGACGTCGCCCTTATCTGTGCCGTCATCTACAACCTCTTCTTCTCGATGTTCCTTGCTAACTGTTTCTTTTGACTGTTTTTGTGATATTTCTTGTGTCCCCTTCTTTCGCCTAAGTATACTCTGTAGCTTGGATAACAATACTTGAGGTTCCTTCCTTTCTACTCCTGCGTCCCGAAGTAACGGCAAGGATTCGTCCTCGTCCTTGGATTTGACAACCATGTCTGTTTACAAATATAGCATAATTCAAATTTATTATTTTGTCGTCATAACAATATACGTGTGTTCTAGGTCAAGGCTTCTTAAACTTTTTCTACTCGCGACCCCCTTTCACACGAGAAATTTTACGTGACCCCAGGGTGTATAAGTACATAAAATAGGTATACAAATCAAACATTTACTGATAATAAATCATAAAGAACTAATTTTAAAAACTATTATTTTGTATACATATTATTTTACCATTTGTTAAAGCCAAACGCAAATTTGCATACTAAAGAGATGGATGTGCTTCTTTATTTTTACATAAAGAATTAAATATTGGCTTAATTTTGATACTTCAGGTCGTAAAACCTCTTACACGTTTTTCAGACACGATTTATATTTTGATTTTATAATCGTCAATGCTGAGAACGTCGCTTTACATAAATACGTAGTATAAAATAAGAAGAAGTATGTTTAGGGCTATTTCAGAAATTGATGGAAATTTTCTCCTAATTCAAAGCCAAAATTCTTTTAACGATTTTTTTTAGGAAACTCAAATTTCAAACCTGTGTCTCTTGATAGCTTGGCAAATACTTCTTGAACTTTTAATGGAAGTTGACTAACATTTTTTTAATTCAACTGAGCACGGCTTATGAAACCAGATTAGTTTTTCGAATCAAAATTTGAAGGCAAATTTTTCTGAATTGTGTCTCCAAGCCTTCGAATGATCAATTATAATTCTTACAGGCAAATATTTTAAAAAGGTTATTTTAAATTATAAAATCATCTATAGCAATTCGGATGATCAATTATAACGCTTACAATCAAATAGTTAGGAAGATTATCTTCTATTATAAAATCATTTGTATCTGTAAATATTTCTAAAGAACCATTTTCCCCTCTATTCTCCTATATGTTATCTTTTTAAGTAAGACGTTCAATTTTATCTTTTACATAATTGATGTGTTAACATTTTCCTTTGGAGCGACATGTTTAAATCATTGAGTTTTTGGAAAATGTTAGGCAATTAACGCAGTTTTGAAAGCCATAAGTTAAGTCATCATGGACATCTTTTCGCGACCCACAGTTTAAGAAGGCCTGCTCTAGGTCACAGTCGCAGCAATATACGTGTGTGCTCTATGGTACAGTCACAGCAATATACGTTTGTGCTCTATGGTACATTCACAGCAAGTCAATTCATTCTGGTAGTGACATCTTATAAACACATGTGTTGGTCATGGGTTCAAACCCCGAGACAGTTATATTTATACTCGACTGCTATTTCAGCAGTGTTCCTCATGGATATTATCTATTTATTTAGCATCGCATCTTACTACCCGTTCGGGTTATACGCTTAAATACTAACTACGCTAATGGAATAGGAATTGGTAAGTTTGAATTTTAGATGAAGTGAACCCGAATTTGCGTGGAAGGAACGTGGAAAACCATTTCGGAAAAAACCATCCCTAGTTCCCCCGACCGAGATTCAAATCTCAATCGCCCCGTCCTCGGTAGTCGAATTCAACACGACTAGCGTGTTAGCTAACTACGCCACCGAGGTGGGTCTCATGGATATTGAATCAGTGGGAAGTGTATCTTTGATCATTCGACAGAGTAGCTACCCATATTGATGATAATGTGCACAAAGGCGTCAGCCTCATTTACTGATTCAAACCCCACTCGGTTCTCTGAGTTGTTTTTTCCCCCTAAATTGTTTTCCACTGTCTTGGGTACATTTCTTTTAAATTTAACTTTCCTCTTCCCTATAAATTTAGTGTGAATATGTGGACAACCCCAATGGGTAGGAAGAAGTGGAGCACGTAAAATCAATACAGTTGCATTCGAAGCCAATGGTTCAATGATCAAATCCCTGTTCAGCCTCAATTAAAAATACATAAATAAAATAAGACTCCTATTCAGGACATTTGTAAGCTACGACTGAGACGTGCATCGAACAAAGGCTGCTAACCTTCTTCCAGATTATCCGGTGGCGGGAACCGGGGGAAGGCGATGGCTGTTTGTCGCTCCTTGAACTCCCGGTCTGTGATTAGAGCGCACAGGAAGGGGCGGATGCTATGGACGACGTGGGCCCCCACGTGTGGGGACAGCCCGAAGAAACGGTGGTCTTGTGCCTTGATCGTCATGGAGGGATACAGAGACGGTTGGTCTGGAAGCATCTGGAAACGAAATGGAAATCCGATACTAGCTTTAATACCTTTAAGATAATAAAAACATAAAAGTGAGCTATGGATCTTTAGTAGGATTCAGGCTCTATTTGCGTTAGTCCTTGTGAGACGAATATGGAACCCCCATCGAAGGATTTAGTTAACAACGAACAAAAGGAAATCTCTGTCTGACACAAGTTACCAAGTCTGTGAAATCCACCGGAGGGTTGAAGTTGGCGTTACGTGCCGCGTCCTCTATGATTGGTGACGATACTTTGGACCCGGAGCACTCCACACTGACATTGGGTCTGGACACGTCCCTCAGTTGGACCTTCTTCATGTCCCGGACACCCCAGAACAAAACCTCCATTCTGAACAACATAGGAGGCACGAGAGTATCAGCCGACAACTTCGTTCCTACTGGTAGGAGTTGATATATCTTCAAATATAATAGATAGTATCGCCGCACGGATATAAATCACCTGTAGCTCACAATCTTGGGTTTGATGTATTCTGGTATCTTCGAGGTGGATCCCGAGACGATTTCATCATTGGTTTCTCCTTGGCACTTAGGCTTTCCCGTTATCTGGGTGCAAACCAACATGTCAAGATACTTCCAGACAAAAGTATAAGCTCTAAACAAGAGTTTTATTTAAACTTGTTTTAGAGGGAGTTCTATCTGTAATTGTGCTATATTTCCCACGCTCTGCACTAGATACAACCACAAATGAGAATCAGTTCTACTTGTAATGCTACTATACATTCTGTTGAATAGGGAGGAATGTCATGATTCGAGCACTCCGTTTATTCTTAGTAGCTTCCGGTGGATCCACACGTTCGCAAAAAAACAAAAAAACAAGCGTAGAACAGATAAGTGGTCACGTGATAAGCTCTAATCCAATCACAAGATTTCCGCCTCATCGTCGCGAGCTGTTCTTCTGAAGTTCAACTTATCTCTGTTTATCCTTTAGAAAATAAAATATGTTGATAATCAGCTGTTTTAAGCAAGCGCTTCAATGCAATGCATTATGGGTCAACATACAGCATGTGAATTGCTTCGCTCCTCAAACCAGATTCTACTTTATATTTTCAGCAAACGTGCGAATCAATTATCAAGCTTTATATCCCTGTGCTTCTATCTTATAAGCTACGTAGCAGGGTTTCCCCAACTTTCAGAGACATGCCCAGAAACAGAGACACAAATAACTGCTAGCTTGAAAAGTAATAGATAGTTTTACCAAAACTATAATGCTTTAACTGTAAACCAAACAATTATTTTAGGCTTATAAAAGTTTATAAACGTCCAGAATATATTGTAAAAATCTTATTTAACTTGTTTATAAGACTTATTAGTATACAAACATATTTTAAGTTGAATAAATCTGAGTTTGAACGTCGCATACCCCTGAAAGCCTTCATGTATTTCTGGGGCTACGTGTACAACATTTTGGTAAACACTGAACTACCTCACAGAAATAACAAACACAACATAAGGTCGCTACTTTCAGTGAATACTGCGTAGATATAAATACAGTAATATTTTTTGTGTGTGATAGTATAAGCTTTACGAATGAAATCACATGGACACATTTCTACCAACTGTTGAGCTACACATTATATTCCCCTGATCCAATTCCCGGTTCGTGGCTATCAGCTTTGGCAACTCTCCCAAAGAGGTACAGGCTTACCCGTACCTCAACCATCTGCACCATGGTCAGCAAATGACCCGACACGTGACCTCCCCTTGTCAGAGGATAGGACGTGAGAAGGGGTTGAGTCCCGGCCTGCTCTTGGGACAGTTTCACCCAGGGCTTGATCAGGGCCCGGCCTAGGCACTCCGACAGACCCTGCAGCACAAGACCAGTCAAATGGGGGAGATCGCATACCGTACTAGTGCTGGCTACCAGATACATCAAACTAAATAAGCAAAGTTAATAGGAGGAGGATGGTGAATTTACCGTATTGGCTTTGGTTATTCAAACTATAAGGGGGAATAAGGTGGTGCCAGAATTGTGTATCAGTGACTTGTAAAAGGAAAAATAATGATATGGGCTAACTTTGACTAAATCCATCAAAATTTACCATAAAAAACTGTGCGGATGTGTATTGAACCCAGTGTAGTGTCGTGGAGTGTTGCCGGTGTAAGCAAAGCTAGTTAAATACTACCTGTGATTTATTCGCCTTATTATAGGATCCCATTTGACCAAATACACTTTGGTTCTGCTATACAAACCTCACATGAGAATGTCCTTTCGTTACTACATAGCTAAAGTCATGAACATAAGCACCATCCTCTTTGCTACACCTATCTCTCCCTGTTACACCTATCCCCTTGCTACACCTATCTCCTTGCTACAACTATCTCCCTGCTATACCTATCTCCTTGCTACACCTATCTCCCTGCTATACCTATCTCCTTGCTACACCTATCTCCTTGCTACACCTATCTCCTTGCTACACCTATATTCTTACTACACCTATATTCTTACTACACCTATCTCCCTGTTACACCTATCTCATTGCTACATCTATCTCCTTGCTACACCTATATTCTTACTACACCTATCTCCCTGTTACACCTATCTCATTGTTACATCTATCTCCTTGCTACACCTATATTCTTACTACACCTATCTCCTAGCTACACCTATCTCATTGCTACACCTATCTCATTGCTACACCTATCTCATTGATACGCCTATCTCATTGCTACACCTATCTCCTTGATACAACTATCTCCTTGCTACAACTATTTCTTAACTATGTCATATAAATTGAATGGGGTAAGTAAGCGCTTGGTGTGGCAGGAAGACGAATATGGTTTATTTCCACGTTCTCCTGAGTGAGGAGAACATAATTATCACAGATACAGTTTTAACTAGCTCTGCGTACCCTGGCAACACTCCACGACATGGCACTAAACCTTTTTGCGATTGGTTGGATATACTAGGCCTCTCAGATTAGAGTCCGTCTCATTATCAATATGATTAAACCTGCATATTATATTATTTAACCGGTGAAAATGAAGACTAATTAATCAATAAACGTTACTCTTTAGAACAGAAATTTAATTCAAACTTTTGCTGGAAATTATGTTTTAATTGTTTTATTAGTTTTCTTAATTTGGGTTAATATCCAGGCTTATAATGAGACAAGTAGTCTCGGGTCTTGTCACATAGCGACCAGTTTCGTGGAGAAAGGGGGGAAGGGTGTGGTAGAAGGTTAGTCTGACGTGCTACCCACGAACTTCTCGTGACTCCACAGCTCCGCTACCACGGTCGGGGGCCCGCTCTTTATGGTGAGAGCTGTACCGTGCAGCGTGACGCAAGAGAACAGCAACATCTCATCCCAGGTGGGGTTGAAAGGTTCATTCCGGACCTAGAAACAGACGGAGAGTTCTAGGTAGATGCGACGTTCGCTCCCTTGGTAGATACATCCTGATTTTCATAGAAAGGGCCTTTTAGTGAGTACAAACATTGTTTCACGGTCAACATTGAAATAATAATATTTAGCACCGCATCTTACTACCCGTTCGGGTCATACGCTTTTAAGTACTATTTACGCTAATGGATTAGGAATTGGGAAGGTTGAAATAGAGGAAGTGAACCCGCATTTGCGTAGAGGGAGAGTAGAAAACCACTTAGGAAAAACCTCCCCCAGTTCACCCGACAGAGATTAGAACCTCGATCTCCCCGTCCTCGGCAGTCGAGCTTCAACACGACAAGCGCGTTAGCCAACCACGCTACTGAGGCGGGTTATTATATTATTATTGTTATTGTCTAGGTATTGATAATATATATCAAAAGTGACAGATGCAGATCACATGGCTTGACGTATGAATACGTGAAAGTGAATTTACTAACATTTATAGATGTCAGATAAAATCCTTTCCTATAATTTTGAGCTGCAGATGCAGAAAAACCCTGACTTTCCTCACTTATTGCTGAACAAAGATATAAAGGAGCGACGTTTCGTTTGTATAGTTACACTCCGCCCCTCCACCGCTCACCCCTTGGCTTACCACCCCTCCATATTTACACTAGAGGGGTATGGAAGAGGAGGGTACAATTCAGGGAAGGTTCACCAGCTGTTTCAGGGGGTAAGGGGATTAGTGGGCAACATTTTAGAATAAAAATACTCTGAGTACACTTGCCCAGGATTCGAACCCTGATATTTGCACCACAGACAAACCAGTGTAGAGGAATTGAAGAAGGGGGTGTGTAAAGTCCCATTTTTTTATCCACAGATAATCCAAATTATTATTATTATTATTATTATTAGCACCGCGTCTTACTACCCGTTCGGGTTGTACGCACTTACGCTAATGTGTAATGGTAGGGTGGTTGTGAGATGAAATGGAGGACCTACAGTTTAACGTGGGATCCGAACCACGGTGGAGGCCTGGCATTCCTCACATTCACAAGATGTATTGTCAGAGGGGAAGGAAGGGTTTGGTAATCTGATAAATTGGTGCCGGGACCGAGGATTGAATCCCGGCTGCCAGCACAGAAGTCTGACACCTTACCCCTAGACCGCCAGGTCACCAACATTATAACCCAAATTGAATATATCAAATATTATCGTAGTTAGAATATTTTAAAAAAAATTGTATTGTGTTGGAAAAAATATAATATTGTGCTTGTTTATATAGCTATATAGACTAAAATCACTAAAAAATGGTTTATTGCAGGGTTATTGTTCGTAATATTTCATTCTGATTTGGCAAATCAAGCTACTCTCATAACAGGTGGTTCAATTACTTTGGATTATTTCACACGAATATTTATTTGTAATGATGAGTGTGGATCGAGGGGTGAAGCAAATATATGAAGGTAGAGTGTGTGAATCAAAAGGAAGAGGTAGGCCATGTTATACGTAGCTAAATGTTGTATATCTGTGTGTGTGTGTGTGTGAAAACGAGAAACATCAATAGCTTTAAGAATAAGTGTAGGTATAACTCGGGGTATGGATGTTGTTGAAGCGAGGGGTGTATCCAAGGATAAGGAAGTGTGGGGAAAGTTAGCGTATGTATGTATGTATGTATGTATGTATGTATATATGTATGTATGTATGTATGTATGAATGTATGTATGTGTGTATGTATGTATGTATGTATGTATGTATGTATGTATGTAAGTTATGTATGTATGTATGTATGTATGTATGTATGTATGTATGTATGTATGTATGTATATATGTATGTATGTATGTATGTATGTATGTGTTTATGCATGTATGTATATATATGTGTGTATGCATGTATGTAAGTATTTTTTTTAAAGCGGGATCAAAGTTTTTTAGCAGTCTAAAAGCTATATTTTTTCAAAGCGAAGTCGAAGTTTTGGAAGCTTCACACATCCCAACAAACTATTAGACGAGACTGACACTTTGGTCCATGTAACCATTGGTACGGGTAGGCACAACAAGTCACACACTGTCTAAGGTTACAGCCTGCTTTTAAAAAAAATACATCTAGACATTCACTACTCAGAGTATAGCTATATAGGTACCATAGGTAGTTTTACCCGCGCTGGCGTCCACGTGGTATTAAGCGTTAGGCTCACACTAGATTGAATCAACTGTGACCGAAATATCATGGTTCAAATCTTGGTCAGATCCACAATGGGGTGATTTACCAATCCCCTATCTACGCTAATGCGGGTTCACTTCCTCTGTTATTCAAAAGTTGTCGGAAAAAACCCTAGTGTTGAACCATCTTCTGTTGCTTCAAACGCTTCAAGCCGAACTTGTGAAGCTGTAAGATTGTTTGAGAACTGTAAACAGGTTGACGATTATTTACCTGAGTTTTCTTGACCTGCTCACCGGCTATGACCTTGACACTGATCCCTGACTTGGTCTGGCTAGTTGGCAGTCTTGCTTGATACACGTGGCATCTACACAGGAAACTCTAAGGGCAAACGTTCAAGTGCGAGCTATATTTAGCAATAATTAGATTCAGGGGAGAAGACACTTTTTAGACAGATAAAAAAGTTAATAAAATAATGTTCATACATGCATACGTCAACTCATGTGATCTGCAGCTGTCACTTTTGATAGATAACATGAATTTCCATATGAATACGTGAAAGTTGCTTTAGTAACATTTATAAGTGTCAGATAAGGTTCTTTTTTTGTGAAAATTGGACTGTGGTGTCAAGAAGAAGTTTTTCAACTATATTTAATGTCATATTAAGTTTACTTTCGATTAAAATAACAGCCCTCTCAGCTGACCTGGTGGTCTAGGGTTAAGGTGTCAGACTTCTATGCTGGTGGCCGGGGTTCAATCCTCGGTCCCGGCAAAGATTTATCTGATTAACAAAACCCTTCCTTCACCTCTGACAAGACATCTTGTGAATGTGAGGAATGCCAGGCCACCACCGTGGTTCGGATTCCACGTTAAACTGTAGGTCCTCCATTTCATCTCACAATCACCCTACCATTACACATTAGCGTAAGTGCGTATAACCCGAACGGGTAGTAAGACGCGGTGCTAATAATAATAATAATAATAATAATAATAATAATAATAATAATAATAATAACAGTCCTCTTGTATGGCGTGAAGCTGATGTCCAGGGGAAATGTGGAGTGTGCTGTGATCAGAAATGATCTGGAGGAGGCGTGTTGTTGTCATTATAAGTGATCCGTGGGATAAGCTCCAATATTTACGATCAAAGTAATTGTTTCTCGAGGTTCACCATTAGTAGCCCAGTGGTGGAAATATTAGCCAGTACTAATGTACCGTTGTCCAGGGGACGCCCGACTGTACTAATCTTACATCCTTTCCATGTCCCGATGAGATGAGATGAGGATGATAGTGGGTATGAGGGTATGGAACCAGTAGAAACACTTAAAACCTAGCTTAAGCCTAACCCGCCTCGGTGGCGTAGTTGACTCTCCCTCCCCGCAAATGCGGATTCACTTCCTCTAATTCAACCATCCCAATTCCTAATCCTATTAGAGTAATTAGTACTTAAAGCGTATAACCCGAACGGGTAGTAAGACGTGGTGCTAATTATTATTATTATTATTATTATTATTAACTTAAGCCTAATCAAACAAACCCTGGTGACCGTTGGGGTAGTACCCCTTCCGGGGAAAAATACCCAAGGTACCAGACTGTAATCGAACCCGGGACCCCTAGGTTTGTACTCACGTGGCTCTCTAAGAAGGTGAAGTGAGAGGGGAGGGTGATACCCCCACCCCCTGTGGCCATGGGGATGAACCAGTCCGGCTCCGAGGGTCGCTCACAACCTGCCGGGAGCAAGTCCAGGGCGGCCTGCATGTCGGTGGACGGTCCTAGCCACAGGAACATGTCTGCATGGGCAGGGAGACTGCCCGCCTTCTCTTCCGGGAGCTGCGACCAGAGAGAGAGAGAGAGAGACAGTTTCCTCAGTGGCGTCTTGCGGTCTACCAGGTAGAGGAGGGAGCTAGGTTGGGGGAGCACTGCGATAAACACGGATTATCTCCGTTACAGCTGTTGCAAGGCCGACTTGCCACCTCAGATGGATAGAACGAAAGATATTCCTGATGAAAGTGAAATCCAGTCAGATCTTGAGATATTGTAACCTTAGTCTCGAGAGTCAACCGATCTCCCAGAATATAACTAACCAGAAGTTCAGGCTGAATGGGGGATTGACTCACATCCGAATCTCGGCCACAACAGGATTCTGGTAGGAAGAGACTTTTAGAAAATACAAACAGGTTTCTTTCGGTCAACAGTGAAAACATTTTATTATTATTATTATTGTTAACACCTCATCTTACTACCCGTTCGGGTTGTACGCACTTAGGCTAGTGTGTAATGGTAGGGTGATTGTGAGATGAAATGGAGGACCTACAGTTTAACGTGGGATCCGAACCACGGTGGAGGCCTGGCATTCCCCAAATTCACAAGTTGTGATTAATACACGTCTTGTCGGAGGTGAAGGAAGGGTTTGGTAATCAGATAAATATGTGCCGGGACCGAGGATTGAACCCCGGACCCCAGCACAGAAGTCCGACACCTTACCCCTAGACTGTTAGGTCACCCTTTTATGTATCTATATAAAGTGACAGTTGCAGATCACATGACTTAACGTATGGACACGCGAGAGTAGATCTAGTAATATTTTCTAGCTGTTGGTTAATGTTCTTCCTATGGAAATCGAACGGTATATGTAAAACCCTTGTGCGTATAAACCGAACGGGTAGTAATATGCGGTACTAATAATAATAATAATAATAATAATAATAATAATAATAATAATATAAAGCTCTTAAGGGTCCCAGGTACAGATACTTTCTATGCTCAATACCTTGAGCTGCACAGCGTTCACTGTGGCGCACATAGACCCACACTGCTCCCTGGTAGGAGAATACAGAACCCTCCTGGCAGGAATGCGGTGGAAGGCGACCCTTGAAGCTGACGTCACCAGCCAGACGAATACGTCGGGGAGACAGTGCTGCGGCTGTACAAAGTAACAAGAAATTAAACCCCGGTCTTTTGGGTAAAGTACTTCCTCTCTCTATTGACTGAACTATCCATGTTGGAGACAATACTCCTCAAAATGTTGCGCCAAGATTACATTAATCCATTGAAGTCAATCAGAAGCGCCAAACCGACGATTCCATCCGTGATATTTTGTTGTCATAGTAAGTATTGAATTATATCTGAATATGGACCGTATACAAGAACGAGGTTGAGTGAAACAGAGGATGGAGTGGAGGAGATGGTGTGAGGATTTGCAGCAGATTAGAGAGGAAACCAACTCACCTTCTATTCGACTCCACCTTTCTGTTCCGCTCAGCCTCTTTCTTACATACGGGTTTGTAACGATTTTATTTTACACATCCCTCCCTTTTGATTAATTAATAGAGATAATTAGGTCCAGTACAACGTAGAAATATTTTTTAAAAATTATTTAATTCAATATTTTTTTTGCAGTAAATATCTACGGGGTGTAGCATCCCTTTGTCTCTCTTTATCGGGCACCCAGGTAAAATCTTCTCGAAGGACAAGGGGGAAGAGGCAAGGGACGATTGCATCGATAAGTCAATAGCTCGTAAACAAGCCTATTAGCAAGCGCAGGTGTCGTCCCCCGCATAATAGTCACCGAGCTGTCAGGACCTACGTTCGTCAAGAAAAATTATATATTTTTTTAATTATCGCCCAAGATAAAAACGGGATCGTAATTATACCGTACCGATCACTAGATTGGATCAATCTTGGTCCAATCCCGGCTCCCTAAGAAGTGAATAGCAGCCCGCGTGATATTGGATAGCATATTCACCCACCTGTTCAATACAGCAAGGACGCTGAGTAAATAATTCATTAAATTTACATAAATGATTTCAATTATAGCCCGATAATAAGTCACATTGTAACCCTGTTACAACACCTAAAGAAAAAAATATTGTTTGGCTCGCCATTACCGTCTCCACAAGACTCCACCCCACTAACACATCGCGGCACTGCCAAATATCGGACTAGCTCGAGGGGCCGTGGTTCGCGCCTCGCCGCAAGAATTGTGCCATGCCCAAGAAAAAGAAGACGGGAGATATGCGCGAACTGGATGCGCACCATCGGTAGTGTTCAGAAACTAAAATAACCATTGTTCGGCGCACGTATAAAACGCATAGACTATTCGAGCATGTTCTGGATGACTGCTACACCTTACCCCTCTCCCTCACCTTTGGTTCCCGTGGCCTTGAGAACACATGACTTCAACATCAGTATAGGACCAACACGCAAGACAACAATCCATAAAGAGCTACCTCCACATGTAGTGAGTTCATTTCACAAGAAATATGTTAGCTTCCGCGGGGCATGAACTGTGGACCATGTCATTACATGTTGTTAGGTACAGTAGCCCCATGGCTTCTTTGGTGCTGACTGATAGCTGCCGTCTTTGAAAAGTTATCAGACCAAATTTTGTATCCCTACGCTGAACCATATGGTCTGGAAAAACATGTTTTTAGCAGCTGTCACTTCTGATAATCAACATTTAGGTATATACCTAAATGTTGATTATCAGAAGTCAGCTGTGAGCTGTCAGTCAGCACCAAAGAATCCATGGGGTTACTGTACAATGAGTGAGAATTTTCAAAATAACTTTGATATATCTTTCCAAATATCAGTGGGCGCAGTAGTACCGAGGTAGGTATAGAGCTCAAATCTGTGATCAGGTCAAAGCTTATGTTTATCTCTTTGATTGATACATTTTTTAATTCACCGCAACACGCCCCTGTTAAGTTAACTTACGTCCTCTATTAGCAACTGCAATCTTTCCAGGAGGTTCCTTGCAATTCCGAAGGTGTGGTTCAAGGTCACGTGATCCAGCTTCTTGAACAGTTCTGAAGCCTCCTGGTCCATGCTGGTCTGGAAACAGGTACAATCATGGATGATGTGGAGAATTGGATGTCACAAAGTTCTTGGAGAGTACAGTTTAGGAAACTAAGAAAACGTTATCCAACCTGTGGAATTACATTTAGTGGACCTGAACTAAAATAAATAATTGTTTGGTTAACAAAATATTCAACTCTTGATTTCATCTCATCAGAATTAAAGTTCATTTTCTTGTCTTGTTTGAAATTCTCAAGAATTTAAAATAAGAAAATTATATTTCAACTACCTTTGTTAATAAATTTTTTTTAACGCAACGTGTTTATGGAGGGATAACGATCAACTTAACGTTCACGTAACGTAACATAAAGTTTATTCTCGTGTTTTTAAATGGAAACCATCACGATTCACTAAACTTAACGTAGACGTGACATTGCGAACTCCTGATCTATTTTTGAGGCAATTGAGGTTCCTGATCTATTGTTGAGGCAAGGGAGGTTACTGATCTATTGTTGAGGCAAGGGAGGTTCCTGATATATTGTTGAGGCAAGGGAGGTTCATGATCTATTTTTGAGGCAAGGGAGGTTCCTGATCTATTGTTGAGGCAAGTGAGGTTCCTGATCTATTGTTGAGGCAAGGGAGGTTCCTGATCTATTGTTGAGGTAAGGGAGGTTCATGATCTATTTTTGAGGCAAGGGAGGTTCCTGATCTATTGTTGAGGTAAGGGAGGTTCCTGATGTATTGTTGAGGCAAGTGAGGTTCCTGATCTATTGTTGAGGTAAGGGAGGTTCCTGATCTATTTTTGAGGCAAGGGAGGTTCCTGATCTATTGTTGAGGCAAGGGAGGTTCCTGATATATTGTTGAGGCAAGGGAGGTTCCTGATCTATTGTTGAGGCAAGTGAGGTTCCTGATCTATTGTTGAGGCAAGGGAGGTTCTTGATCTATTGTTGAGGCAAGGGAGGTTCCTGATCTATTGTTGAGGCAAGGAAGGTTCCTGATCTATTGTTGAGGCAAGGGAGGTTCCTTATCTATTGTTGAGGCAAGGAAGGTTCCTGATCTATTGTTGAGGCAAGGGAGGTTCCTGATATATTGTTGAGGCAAGTAAGGTTCCTGATCTATTGTTGAGGTAAGGGAGGTTCCTGATCTATTGTTTAGGCAAGGGAGGTTCCTGATCTATTGTTGAGGCAAGTAAGGTTCCTGATCTATTGTTTAGGTAAGGGAGGTTCCTGATCTATTGTTGAGGCAAGGGAGGTTCCTGATATATTGTTGAGGCAAGTAAGGTTCCGGATCTATTGTTTAGGTAAGGGAGGTTCCTGATCTGTTTTGAGGCAAGGGAGGTTCCTGATCTATTGTTGAGGCAAGGCAGGTTCCTGATCTATTGTTGAGGCAAGTGAGGTTCTTGATCCATTGTCGAGGCAAGGGAGGTTCCTGATCTATTGTTGAGGCAAGGGAGGCCACCGCTCACCAGCTCCCTGAGGACTAGAGAATGCCTCTTGATGTCCAAGTCGTTGTGACGTCTCATCGTTTCGTCATCCCGGCACAGAGTCTGGTACCTGCAGCAGTCACCAGATAGCTCTAACAGCGCAGATGACAACTTCTTCAAGCAGGCACCCTGGTCCCACTGAAGATCTAGGTCCACAGACTCCAAGGAGGTCTTCTGTAAGGAGATAGCTTCCTGATAAGGGTGACCACAAGAGCGTAGGAGGGTTCCAAGTTGATGATAAGCCTCCCCTAAGACCATCAACCATTAAAACATAATATGTAGTACTATGATTTAGAGCAGTGTTCGTCTAACTGGGGTACACAATCTGCCACCGAGTAGTTTTAAACATAAAATACAGTACATTTTAATAAACAAATCACCATGGGTGTGTAGTCTGTGGCGTTGAGGAGCGAGCGCCCCTGGCCACGGCCTAAGGCCGACTTCATCAGGACGCGGCTCCGGTGCTCGGCGAGAC